>SCDT01000225.1:1720-54135 GCA_004143765.1 Drosophila melanica
AAATTTATTTTTTTATGTTCGCGTAAAACATACGAAGAATTAAATGTTTCAGATTTTGGATACCTCCCCCAATCGCCTACAATATTGATAAAACCAAAAAACAAAGTAAATCAAATATGACACACGTGCAAATTGGTTTGTACATACATTTCGATGATCTGAATAAGTCCTGAAAATTTCATAACGAGCGTACATTTAGTTTACGAGCAAATCAAGAATCTATTTTCAGTAGTGGGTGCAAAGCGCAGCTGCTTGGCAATTTTTGTGTACATGTGCACGCATACATATGCACGTCCAGAAAGTCTTGCGTTTTCCTAGGAATTTTTGTAGGCAACGGTTAAATTGAATTTTAACACAACGAAGTGAAGTAAGAGCGTGGTCCAGTGGGTACGAGTTGTGCCCCATAACGCGGAGGACCGGGTTCGAATTCAGCGCTGGTATGGTAGAGCAATTCTTTTATTTTTTCGTTATTTATAATGATTATTATTATTAATTTGTATCGTTTTAATGACAAGCGCAAAATTTTCGTTTTTCTTGACTTATTGCGATGGTTAACTAATGTTATATCATTCGCGAAAAATGTGGTAGTGTGGTGCAGTTGGTAAGAGTCGTGCATCTTAAGACGGAGAGAGCGAGTTCGNGATGGTTAACTAATGTTATATCATTCGCGAAAAATGTGGTAGTGTGGTGCAGTTGGTAAGAGTCGTGCATCTTAAGACGGAGAGAGCGAGTTCGAGCCCCGGCTATGGAACATTTCTTTTTCCACTGGTAATTGTTTTTTTTTTTTTTTTAATTTTTAAAAGGCTCAATACTAATCAACTGCCGAGAGTTTGTGTGTATGTGTTCATTTCTGGGTTCAGGGTATCTACTAGTCGGGCGGTCCCGACTAGAGCAATCTCACTTGTTTCAATTCATGACGTCACATCTTAGGTTTCTGTGCGAATGTGCAATTTTGGATTTCCGAACAGAAGCTGATGTGACGTCATGTCGCGGCGCCGAATTATGGACCATTTCCTTTTTTTACTATGCTACTCCGGCAGGCAAAATTTTTTGCTATCTGCGCCTCGCTACACCCTGTACCCCCCGAAATCATCAGGGAAGGCATTCCAGCCGCCGTATCAGATCAAAACATAAGCGAAAAGTGCATGTGCACACTGCTGCCTATGATCTGCACTCTTCTTTTCTTTCATTTCTTTCATTGCTAACCCCTGCTCCTAAATATCGGTTAATGACACGTGGAGACACTGTTACTGAGCGGATAAGTTAACAATAATTGTAAAGCAGTTGTTTTTTCAAATAAATATATTTTGTTATGCTAAAAGTATAAATGTAACAGTTTTTGAAGTTTAAAATATTTATGTTAATAGAGAAACGCTTGATGTCAAGCAGGCTAAGCTAAAGAGTAAAATCAATCTCCTTATTCAGCAAATCCCATAATTAAATGCTTTATGTAAAATATTAACTGCGCGACTGAAGTCTGCTGATGGAAAGCAGAGGTCTCTTATTACCGTTCGAAAAAGTGTCATAATGATTATGCAATTTGACGGAACTAATATTTTTATGGTATTTTATCATTGCGAAATATTTGGGATTGCTTGTAACAGCGGGCAGGGGAAGACCCGCCTCAAAGAAGATATTGGCTGTCTGGCGCTGCCCCTTGGGAGATAAGCCGATAAGCAATAATATGGCATCCAATTTGAAAAGTGTACATAAACTCCGCATATGCAACATTGGTGAAAAAATTAAGCAACCAACATGCACATTGTCAATCAATTAATGAATCATATTTTGGTAGCGGTCATTTTCAAGTTCAATTTTTGTTTTGTTGTGTTAAGACGAAGTGTCGTCCTTTTTTATACTCGTTCACGAAGTGAAACTAGTATATTGGGTTTGTGCAATGTCCGTCAAGCTGTCCGTCTGTCCGTCCGAATGACCGCAACTTTTTTCGGCGCCCTAAAAAATTGTAAATGCCTATATATCACAGTTATTGAGCTAGGGTCACCAAATTTGGGATTCATATTACTGGAATGCTCCCCCAAGCATCACAGAAAAAATTTTAGCCAACCCCATCCCGCCCCCGTAATCACAAAACCGTTGTATCTGACGCACACGTCGATAAAACGTGTATATATCCCTCAATTTTAAGATAGAGACACCAAACTTGGTATGTAGATAGCTGGTGACATTCCAAAGATTGCACCCATGATATCCTGGCCACGCCCACTAGAACGCCCCAGCGCCCCGCCTTAAAAAATTTAAAATGCCTTTTTCTCCCACAGCTTATGGTTATTATTATAGTCACTAAATTTGGGATATATATTAGGGGAAGCTCCCCCAGAAGTTACAGAAAAATATTTTCGTCCAGAGCCTCCCACCCACCACCACAAATCGCAAATATCTATGTCTGTTTTAAAGCTATAGTTACCAAATTTGGAAGGTAGATAACTGGTCAGCTCCTTTGAATATCGGTAAAAAAAAATCCCATCCACACCCCCTTCCGCCCCCGCAAACTGCGAAAATCTATATCTCCTACAGTTTTAAAGCCAGAGGCTCCAAATTTAATATGTAGATAGACGCTGACCTCCCCCCAAAGATTGCACACTTGACATCCTGGCCACGCCCACTATAACGCCCCAAGCGCTCCCGCTCCACCGGAAATGCCTATATATCCCACAGTTTTTAAGCTAGAGTTTCCACATTTGGTGGGTAGATAACTGGTCACCTCCTTTAAGGAGCGGAATAAAATTTTGTTGACGACCACCCTCCACCCACACCACCCATTCTCCACAATCCCAGCACCACACAAATTGCAAAATACCGTAATATTTTAAAATATCAATATTTAAGAATGAACGAGTATAAAAGCAGGGAAATAAAAGGTGTAAAGGATTATTGGTTGCTGGTCATGGAAGATCAGAGGCAACCGACCAACTTAGGAACTGGCATTTTGCGATGACGCAGTGTAATTCGAATTAATGGCATTCCAACTAAACATTGAATTCCCGCAATTTTTATTCTTAGATTTAATTACGGATTAGATTACGGATTTTGGGGTGCGCCAACGTGGGGTGTTGAAAATCATACGACCCAAAATCGCAAATCGATTAAGTCCACAATTTTAAAGCTATAGTCACCAAATTTTCTCGATAACTGGTGACCTCTCCAAAAGGTTGTGACATTAATATTCGTCCACGCCCACTGGAACGACTTTTAATTTTGAATATATACTCACGTGTACCCTGTCAAATTAAGTGTTAATGATATTAAGGTGAGTCCACTGGGGCGTGGCAAATCAGTAGGAGGTGAACATATCAAAAAGTTAAAGCTGGAATCATCAAATTTTGTATAATTTCACAAATCGGGAAAGCCTATGTATTCCACAGTTGTACTGCTAGAAACCGCCCGATAGAGGATATTCTGAACGTTGCGAAGTATCTTCTTAAACATCTTCTTACTCGGTAGCTGCGCGTACCCCCCACTATAGAATCGAAATGCTTGTTTTGTTCATTATTAAATTTTCATTTCGTTCTTAGGAGCATTAAAATGTATGTGTAAACTAATTTGCAAGTCAGTAGTAGTTTGATAAAGCGGAGCAAGTATCGAAAAAATAATGATAAACTTGTTCTGCGTCTAATATATACAAAATGACTGAGATCAAGATCAGTTTTCTAGCTTTTTAGTTTTCGAGATCGCTGATATATAATGTCGGAGGTGCCTTCTTATGCCTAATAAATACATTTGCACAAAACCATCATACCCTTTTAGTACAAAAAGTTCAGTGTATAAAAAGTACGTATTAACAATTCTATAATATTTCAGCAGTTTTTCACATTTATTTTTCTTATTTACTTATTTATTAAAATGTTACTATTTTTTGAAGAGGAAAATAAAAACAGACATATCATAAAATGTAAAAATTATGAAGGTTTAAGAAAGTTTTTTTTATAATTAATTGCTCTTTTCGCATATCCCTTCAATTGAAATCTCCAAGCTTTTCCAATCTAAGAAAAAACATACTCAGAACATAATTGGAAATTGTCTACAAAAGTAATGATAGAAACGTTTCAACGGTTTCCAAAGCTAATTATGATTTATAAGAAGTTTTATGTTCATTGAATTTCGAGGGGACTAAAACATTTTACGCATTAATTAGATATTTCAAGATTCTCGCAGTTTGCTTCGATTTATCGGGGTAACAGGGAAATAATCGAAATTCGACAGTATTTGTTATACCTTGTCACATACACCTTTGACGCCATAAAGAAAATATATATTCCTAATCAGTATGATCAGCAGATCTCGGAAACTACAAAGAGACCTAAACTTTTCGACCTCAGAACAAATTTATTATTATATTATATTAATCAAAGTCGATTTCAAGACATAGTTTTCTTCGGAGACTATGAGCGCTAGAGGCACCAAAATAAGTGCGTTATTTTTATACCCATCAGCATCACTAGCCGAGTCGATTTAGCCATGCCCGTCTGTCTGTATGAACGCGTCGATTTCAGAGACTACAAAATCTAGAAAGCTGATCTTGGTCTCAATCAATTCGTATATATCATACGCAGATCAAGTTTATTTCAAAACATCGATAACTCTTTCCGTTTTCTTATTATCGATATTTATCGCTTTTTTGACTCGGTTTTTTAAGCATAAATCGCTTTTTTGACTCGGTTTTTTAAGCATAACTCCCAAACTATAAAAGCTAGAGCCACCAAATTAATTTTTTTATGTTCGCGTAAAACATACGAAGCATTTACGCGTCCCAACTCTTACCAACTGGACCACGCTCTTTCTTCTCCTCGTTGTGTTAAAAATCAATTTAACCGTTGCAATTAAAATTCCTAGAAGAACGCAAGACAAATTTTGCATATGCATATGTATGCGTGCACATGTACATAGAAATTGCCAAGCAGCTGCGCTTTGCCTCCACTACTGAAAATAGATTCTTGATTTGCTCGTAAACTAAATGTACGATCGTTATGAAATTTTCAGGACNACAGAAATTGCCAAGCAGCTGCGCTTTGCCTCCACTACTGAAAATAGATTCTTGATTTGCTCGTAAACTAAATGTACGATCGTTATGAAATTTTCAGGACTTATTCAAATTATCGAAATGTATGTACAAACCAATTTGCACGTGTGTAGTATTTGATTTACTTTTTTTTATGGTTTTTTCGATATTGGGGGCGATTGGGGGGAGGTATCCAAAACCTGAAATATTTAAATTCTTCGTATGTTTTATGCGAACATAAAAATTGGTGGCTATAGCTTTTATAGTTTGGGAGTTATGCTTAAAAAACCGAGTCGAAAAAGCGAAAATACTGATAAAAAGAAAATGGAACGAGCTATCGATATTTTGAAATAAACTTGATCTGCGTATGGTATATACGAACCGAATGAGACCAAGATCAGCTTTCTGGCTTTTGTAGTCTCTGAATCGACGCGTTCATACAGACAGACGGACGGACAGACAGACAGACAGACAGACAGACAGACAGACAGACAGACAGACAGACGGACAGACAGACGGACATGGCTAAATCGACTCGGCTAGTGATGCTGAAGAATATATATACTTTATGGGGTCGGAGATGCTTCCTTCTGCCTGTTACATACATTTGCACAAAACCATTATACCCTTTTTGGGTTCAGGGTATAAAAATGCAAATCAAATTCTACAGACTTTTAAAATGGGGCCATGCGCGGAAACCGAGTAAAGTTTGTGCGGCATGCAGTGATGTAAACGATTCTGAGATAACGTTTATTATTATTACAGTAGTTTATTTATAATATTTAGGATGTTTAATTTTAGAATAGTTATACCAAATGTGTTTGTGTAATATTTGACTTTTAATTAGTCTTTCGTGTTTTAACGTATATGCGTGAGTAGCTCACGAGATTCTGGCAAAGACTGTGATTAATCTCACTACACGCTTAACTTGCTCTCTTATTTCTATGGTATCTTTTAATAGCGATGACCGCGTTTCTCTCTCAATCTTATTCTGTTTTTGCTCTCTTTCGATTCCTTTCTCCGTCTCCTTTGTTTGAACCAAGATATTTCCATTTTGTTTTAACGCAACTACAGAGTACGCTGCTGAGTACGCATAGGCACCTCTTTCCAGCCATTGCACACCTTTAACTACTCGATCTTCTTTTCCCTTTAGGTTTGGTATAAACTACAATGCCTCGATTAAGTCTTGCATTTTTTACTGCGAAATGTCCCTGCCTGTGCGCAATCTATATTATTTCAGACTCAATTTCAGATGGAACGACTATAAGTTCTCAACCAGGGTCCTAAAAGAGAATTTGGTTTAAAATCTAAAAGCCCTCATACCCCTCAAAAAGACTTCTAACAACTTTGGTTCAGTTATCTGCCATTTGTGATTCTTTCAATCTGTGCATCACACAATTTTTGTACTGGACAGATGTTCTATCTCACATCCAAAATCTTGCAAGTACATCGTACATCTAGCAACTCGCAAAGGCGCCTCTTTCTTCTTTATAGTTATGGCGAACGCATAACAATCAGTGATGATTTGAATATCGTTCCCAAGACATATATTCACCATATTGCTAAGGATCCTATTACTGCGAGCACTTCTTGCTCATACGAGTGATATTTTTCATCAAAAGGCATTGTTTTACGGCTCATATACATAACTGGATTTAACGGATCTCTATGCAAAAGAACAGCACAAAAACCAAACTTAGAAGCATCTGTGTGTATTTCCGTTGCCAATTTCAGATTATACAGCTTCAGAATGAGCTTATACTCAACGCTGCCTTAAGGTTTTTAAATGCTACTTGATGCAACTCCTTAAACTGAAACTTTGAGTCTTTCTGCAGCATGGCTGATAACGGCTTATACATAAAGGCGTACCCATTTATAAACATTCTGAAGAACGAAGTCAATCCCATTGTATAGCTGTATTATCTCGAGGTATCGGATAGTTTGTAACAGACTATTTTTCTTCTCGCCACAATGTACTGTAACAAATCTACCATACTTTGCAAAATCTGGCATTTGCTCTGATTCATTTGCAGACTAGTTTTCGCTGCAACTTCAAATACTCTTTTTAACTTTTTTATGCCCTTTTTTGACATCCATACTTGGAATGATAATTTCATCCATGTAAGCTAAAATTTTTTGTCAATTCGCGGCCATAAGGAATCTGCTCAAAACTGCGAGCGAGTTTGATGTCCCAAATGGTACAAACAAAAACTCGTATTGCATTTTTTGCGTAACGAATGATATAACTTTTCAACCACACTGTCCTTCTGTATCGTTCAATTTTCTATCGTCACAAAAAATTCGTTTTTTTCCATTCTCCTTAACTACCAACACGATACAGAAACCAATCTCTGACATATTCGACTTTATTATTGCTGGATGTAGGCAAGGTGGGAGTTGGAAGGTTGACAGGCACGGGTTGACTTCTATTTTTAGGCTTAAACTTATAAACAATCATGTGATGTAGCCAGAAATTGGCATTACAACTACTCTTAAAGGAGTCATGAGGGACAGTAATTTTGAAAGAAGATATTTCGCGAGGAGTGGAGAAATTGAATTTGCTTATTGTTACGGATGTCGAAGATTCGCTCGCAATATAAGCTGGATTAAGTTGCGCGAAGGTCTACTTTTGCGACCAGGAACTAAACGTGCAGTAGACGAATTGTTGATAACAGCCGTATCTACAATTGTGTGTATAGACAGCACCTCAGATAGAGCCAGAGCGGTAATATTCGGACAATCACCAACTATTAATGTCACTTTCTGACTCTCGCCAATGCCTTTTAAACATTTGTCCTCATCTGTCAATGTGCTACATATCAAACAATGATCTGCCCCATGTACCCGTCAGACCTTTAAAACTGATCTTTGTCTACACAACTCGTACTGAGTCGAACCTAGGCCGCGCAAATCCGTTACGAGTAGTCCCAAAATCTCTTCTGTAATCATGTTTTTAAATGTATGGCTTTTTATCGGAAACATATTAAAATTTTTAATATTTCTCAAAAGTTTTTCAACCTGGCCAATTGCCGAGGGGAAAACGCAAATTTTTAATGTTAATCACAGTCTACTTTCATTAACATGTATATTCATTGTCAAATCAATGTTAAACTAAAACTTTGTGAACTTGACATATAACACCATGTTGTTTTTTATACTCATTCACAAAGTGAGAAGAGTATATTGGTTTTGCACAATGTCCATCTTGCTGTCCATCCATCCGTCTGTCCGTATGAACGTAATTATTTTCGCCGCTATTAAAGCTAGAGACTTGAAATTTTGGATATATACTCGTGTCTACCCGCGTACCCGCAGATAAAGTGTTAAGTGTTTTGGGCTGCGTCCACTGGGGCGTGGCAAACCGATAGCACCAAATAGAGTCAGTAAATTATGCATATATATTGCAGGAATGCTTCCCCTAACAGCATAAAATAAATTTGTTGGCTACGCCCCCTCCCGTCCCCGTAATCACAAAAACCGTTATATTTGACAGGTCCAATCGATAACACGTGTAAACCTCAATTAATTAATGCGATAGAGCTACCAAATTTGGTATGTAAATAGCTGGTGTCCTCCCCCACATATTGCACTTTTAATATCCCGGCCCCGCCTACTAGAACACCCCAGCCCGTTTCCTAAAAATCTTCCATAGTTTTTAAGCTACAGTCAATAAATTTGGGATATATATTAGTGGGAAGCTCCCCCAGAAGTTTCAGAAAAATATTTGCAGCTAGTACCCCCCACTCCCCCACCCGCCACCACAAACCGCGAATATCTACATCTTTAACATTTTTATAGCTAAAGTCACAAAATTTGGAAGGTAGATAACTAACACACACATTTGGTGTGTAGATAACTGGTCACCTCCTATAAAGAGCGATACAAAATTTCTGCAACAACCACCCCTCACCCGCGCCACCCAGTCTCCCCCAACCCCCAGCACCACACAAATTGCAAAATACCGAAATTTTTTAAAATATCAATATTTAAGAATGAACGAGTATAACGCAGTCGTAACGCCCGACTGCAACGTTCTTACTTTTTTATTGTTTGATCGGTTTTTCGTCATCAGTATCTGTCGTGTCATTAAATCACCTTTGCTTCGATTAAAACCGACTTAACTTTCTATGATGTCTTTTGTAGTGACGGCCAGTTCGCGTTTTATCACTTAACTCTTTCCCGATGTCTTCATTAGTTTGTTCGTGTGCGTGTTTGCGTGTACGTGTTTGTGTTTGTGTGTCGCGATCGACCACTCATCTCGACAAACGTGCCTAATTATTTCGTTTTCTATCACAAGACAGTGACCTCATCTGCCAACTACATTTCGGTCGGTCGCATTGATCGCGTGATTTTTCATCGCAAGTTTTGATTGGTCGATTCGCTGGCGCTACATTCACACGTTTGCAGCGAGTGTGTTATCTGCGGCGGCTGCCTTATTGTCACCTACGCAACAACGAAAAACAAAGCAGCAGATGTTGCTGTCGTTAATTTGGCAAGCAGCTCATAATTTTATCCCTCACCCGTCAAGATTGATTGGCAGGTATCTTTACGCCCCATTAAAGCTCGATGCAGCGCAAAACGCTAATCTAGCAAATAAGCTCATCCATGGCGAGGGGAGCACCAGCTCAGCCCTAAAAGGTCATCTCCCAAAAATATTAGCCAACGATGGAACTGCTGCGCGGGCAAATCTCACAAACAATTCCTTTGCTCTACTCTCCAGCGATGACGACGATGAAGACAACGACGACCTTGTTCCTCTACTAACGACTTCTAAAAAAACTAAGAAGCTCCAATATTCCGTCCGGACGTCTGCAACATTAGTGCGCTAATCCAGACCATCAGTGGAATCATCGAAGATAAGAGCGAATTCTCCAAGGCCGGCAAAGACAACATTGTCCGCGTGATGATGCCCGATAAGTCCAGTTACACTACCCTTACCACACCTTCCCGCCTTGGGACGAGAAAGCGCATAGAATAATGGTAAGATGAATCCATCACTCCACCGCAAAAGAGGACTTCAAGGAAGCAATGGAAAAGCTAGGGCATCAAGTGCAAGATCTAAACGATGCCATTAGCCGCAAAACTAAATTACCGCTGTCAATAACATTCGTCAATCTGGAACCGGCTCGAAACAATGCAGAAATATTCAAGATCGATCGCCTATACATGTGCGCAGTGACCGTGGACCAAAATCAACAGACCAGCCACAGGACTAGCACCTCACAATTGGAATCCAACTGTTAGCTTCGCCAGCATCGTCAAAAATGGTCACAGGAAAACCTAATGGAAACCATGATCGCTCGTATCCATGATGGAGAGAGTGTAAAAAGTTTTCTACCAGATGCTTGCCACGGTTGTAAGCAAACTATGCAAATAAATCTACATATAGTTCTATAGAATGCGAACGGCCTGTGCAAAAGCAGGCCTGAGGTTAATCACTTCCTCAAAACCAATTTTGTAGACGTCCTTCTTATCTCCGAAACCCACTTCTCCTTAAGATCGTACTTCTCAATTAAAGGGTAGAAGATTTGGGAAGATTGTTAAAGCAAAAAGTTGGGCGGTCCCGACGTCAATTGTTTTGCCTATGTTTGAAGTGGGAGAACAGTTTACAGATACTGCAGTGGTACACCTTCAGTACCCAATGCATGTGCAACTTTCTTTTTGTATATTTTCATGCTGACAGTGCAATAGTGGCAATATTACGTCCTTAAATTTCATTTTACAATTTCATTACAAATATGTACGGTATGTGATTCTGTTTCTATTCCACAGACAAAGGAAATACCAATACCAACAATATAAGTAGTTATTTGTATAAACTTAATTCAGGAACATTCCAGATCGAAGAATCTTTGCCTACATGCACGTTGAAAAATGAAAAGCACAACTATTGCCACCTGTTCGCGAACGCCTTCACTATTTTCAAACATTTCGGTGACTTCGGGCGATCAGAATTATGTTTCCGCGTATACCAGCATACAGATGTCCTGAATGTCCTGCAAAAAGCAAAAATTTGCTGAAATGGTAATATTTTAGCTGTTTCAATGACTAATACCTTAACCAACGCCCAATAAATGGCTGCGTTACAGTCGGGCGCTACCGACAGTGTTATACCCGTATACGTTCCTAATTATACCCTGAACCCATTGAAAATGGGTAAAAAAGGGTATAATGGTTATGTGCAAATGTATGTAATAGGCAGAAGGAAGCATCTCCGACCCCATAAAGTATATATACATTCGTGATGTGCGTTGGCCAGAGGCTCGTGGCCGATCTTTAAAGGAAGTCACCAGGTGTCTACGTTTCAAACTTTAAGACTATGGCTTTAATAATGATCGTGATATACATTTTCACGGCTTGTGGGACGATATGTCGAAGGAAGACTGTGGAAAATATGATACTGAAACATTTTTAAGGCTAGCGATTCCTTAACATCGTACATCTCAAATCGCTAATCGAAATTTATTTGTAGATAGCTGGTGACCTCCAAAAATTGCATCCTTGATATCCCGGTGACGCTCACTAGAACGCCTCCAGCGCTTCCGCCCTAAAAAAACGGAAATGCATGTCTCTCCCGCAGTTTTTGAGCTCGAATCCCCAAATTTGGGATATATTTTACTGCAAAGCACTCTTGAAGGTTAGAAAAAAAAATTGCAAGCCACGACAAAACATTTCGTCTTAATTGGTTAGGTTATAAAAAAACGTGAGTTAAAATAAAACAAGTGTGATTGCTCTAGTTGGGATCGTCCGACTAGTAGATACCCTGAACGCAGAAATGATCACATACACACAAACTCTCGGCAGTTGATGAGTATTGATCCTGTTAAAAATAAAAAAAAAAAAATGTACTAATAATTACCAACGGAAAAAGAAATGTTCTACAATCGGGGATCGAACTCGCACTCTCCGTTTTAAGATGCACGACTCTTACCAACTGCACCACACTACCACATTATTCACGACAGATATAACATTACTTAACCATCGTAAAAAGTCAGGGAAAACGAAAATTTTGTAGTTGTCATTAAAATTATACAAATTAATAATAATAATAATTATGAATAACGAAAAAATAAAAGAACTCAACATTGCTCTACCATACCATCGCTGGATTCGAATCCGGACCTACACGTTACGCGGCACAACTCTTACCAACTGGACCACGCTCTTACTTCGCCTTGATGTGTTAAAATTCAGTTTAACCGTTGCAAAAAAAATTCCTAGAAGAAAGTTTGCGTGCACATGAACACAGAAATTGCCAAGCAGCAGCGCTTTGCCCCCACTACTGAAAATAGATTCTTGATTTGCTCGTAAACTCGTTATGCTCGTTATGAAATTTTGAGGACTTATTAAGATCATCGAAATGTGTGTACAAACCAATTTGCACGTGTGTAGTATTTGATTTACTTTGTTTTTATGGATTTTTCGATATTGAGGGCGATTGGGGAGAGCTATCCAAAACCTGAAATATTTAAATTCTTCGTATGTGTCGGAGATGCTTCCTTCTGCCTGTTACATACATTTGCACAAACCCATTATACCCTTTGTTACCCATTTTCAAGGGGTTCAGGGTATAAAAATACAAGCAATTCATGCATCCGCACGCATATATATGCATTTGTGTTTGAAAACTTTTTATAACTTGAACCCATTGAAAAAAGATAACCTTTTTATCATATATAGCAGGTGTAGCAGGTAGAAGGAAGCTTTTTTGATCACCTAAAGTGATCAATACCACAGTCGATTTAGCCCTGTCTGTCTTTCTGTATGAACGCGTCGATTTCAGACTCTACAAGAGGTAGACAACTGATCTTAGAATTTTTATAGCGCAACTGCATAATAAAGTTTTTAGTGTAAGTGTACACTAGATACCCATATGGCACATATTAAACATTTGTTAAAGTTTTGCTACGCCCGCAGTCAGCATCGGATTCAACCTACTAAACGTACTAAACCTACAACGTACTAAAGGTACGCTTCCGCGGCTACGTAAGATATCAGCTTTTAAATATCAATTAGTTTTGCGCGAACTGGCTTTTAAGCGCTTCGCAATTATCTTCGAATGTGTCCTTACACATGCAAGTCCTTACACTTGACCATTTCCCAATGGATAAGTGTGCGTAGCTCTGTTTACTAAGAAATTCTCCAATGCAGCTGTTTCTTCATCGAACTTATTCAGTTGCGGTAGGAGATCACCCTTCTAAGTTAACCCAATTTCAGGATTTTTAATTGTGGACGCCAGTAATTACTCTTACTCCGCAAGAAAACGTACTGTTCGTACATACCATTGTACGGCTTTGCAACTGACATATTTCAAATGTTGTTTGTAGTTCAGTCTGATGGCAGATTCGGTTTGAACGGTAGCATTACCAATCCGCAGCATGTTCTTTTCCACTATCCTACTCGGCTGATCTTTTACGTGAACTTTTACTTTGCCACCGCCACTATAGCGATGCCATCAGTAAACTAATAATTATATTGTCGTTTACCAGGCGACGCTATCAACGTGTGCCTGTATAGTATGGTGTATAGCACTTTCTGCGCATTTTGAGAACTTTCAGTGATGTTTCGATAAGCTACCGGCATGCGTCTCTTTCTACACATGCGAACCTTGGCCATTGAGGCGTTCTTTGTGGAAATGATGTTTTTACACATCGCACATGCAGAGTTATTGTCATCGCTTCCACTTTATCCTTTATATATCCACTTTGCATCCAGCGCATTATAGTGTGCTGCGGATTTTTCACCTTGGGCGATTTTCGCTAATTTAGGCACGTTGTTCCGTTTTGTTGTTAGGTGTGCAGAGCAAAAGTGTTCAGTAGAATGACTCTCTTTGGAGTCGTCCCGAGATGCCCCATTCGGTAGCTCCAGCGTCGAAGTCGCTTGCGTCATGTACGAAATCTGCTATAATAGCTTCGAATTCGAGTTCTGGCTGTATGATACAGCTGTAGATATACAAATATATTGCCGCATATTCCTCTGAAAAAAGCTTTTATGCGATAATATTTAGGTGAGTTTGCATGTTATATCACAGCTGGACACCTGTGTGTATGACTCGATGACCGTCATAATCCACAGAAGAAGAAGTGGGAGGGCTCCAGTCGGGGTCGCCCGACTAAGAAATACTCTGAACCCTGAGATCTGTCTATATGAATCTTCAAAAGCATTTCAACCCGTTTACATTCATACATACATACACAAATTCACACACACATAAATGCACGCCGCTCGCATTTTACTTTTACTTACGAAATCTTTGTTTTCTGCTTAACTAAATGTATGATCGTTATGAAACTTTCAGGATTTATTAGCAGCAGGGAAATACATGTACAAACAACATTTTCTTGATCACGAATACATATACTTTATGGGGTTGAAGATGCCTTCTTCTGCCTGCTACATAGATTTGAACAAAACCATTATACTTTTTTTACCCATATAAAAAGCAATTGAAATACTGAGGACTTACGCATTAGTTTGTACATACAATCAAACGCTCTTTTTAAGACCTGAAGTTTCATAAAGATCATACTGTCACTTTGGAAGGTAATTAAATAACTAGTTTTATATTGAAAGCCAAATACAGCCCCTGAACAAAGTGCGCTGTTTGCTGCGCGCAGCTGCGTAAGTTTGTACTTATGTGTGTGTATGTATGTGTCTGTACTATTGCAAAAGAGTTTATGTGTATGTAATGAAAACGCGGTATTTCTAGTATCGGGTGCTCCTGACTTCATTAAATTCACTGTGGTTGTTTATATCCCATTTCGTAAATTATGTCCAGTAAGTATTTAGGCGACAACATTTTTGCGACCCTGCTGCAACACAGCTAAAAAATATATAATTGGCTTACTAAGGGTGAGCTTCATTTGGGGGCTCTGTTATTTTAGAGGTACAGCTGTGTTCATTAAAATAGCAGTGCAGATGACCTGCACTTTAAAGATTGATAAATCCTAATATAAAGATCATAATGGAACAAAATTTTTTTAAAAGTGTAAAATATAGTTATTTTCACTTGACTTAGCAATTTTTCCTTTTTCATTTATTCAATATTTTTTAAATTAGGATGAGTAATACAAAAAAATCGATAAAATGTGTTGTTTAGTAAAATAGCAGTTTTAACAAAAAACATCAGAGAATTCAATATAATACATTTACAAACTCAAAACTCATTAATAATAGTTTGGTTATGCCCTAATATTTAGTTGAATATCCATTTTGGGCTATTACAGCCTCGCACCTACGTGGTAGGAGTCGACCAAGTCCTGACAACGCTTGAGAGGAAATTGCGCCCATGCCTCCTGAATAACCTTCCAAAGATGCGGCTTAGAGGTCAGGGATCGTTTTGACACAAACCGTTGACGTCTCCCCATAAGTTTTATATGGGGTTAAGGTCTAGGGCTTGAGCTGGCCATGCCATTAAGTCGATCCTTTCTTGGCTTAGCCAATTTTTAGCCAGTTTGCTAGTGTGTTTTCGTTCGTTATCCTGTTCGAATGTCAATTTTTTAAGAGCATATTCCGACTGGCATATGACAGCATAATGTTCCTTAATAAATTCATTGGTCTATTATCCCCTCGATCATATGTATTGGGCCCATACCGCTCTATGAAAAAAAGGCTCATACCAAAATTTTAGAGCCACCGTGCTTAATTGTCTTGACCGTGTAATTTGGAAGAAACTCCGTGATTGGAGGTCGACAGACATACTGTCTAGAACCTACTCCATCAAACAAGACCAGTTTGGACTCAACTGTCCAATGGATATTACGGAATATTTTAAAAGACTTTCTATTTCATTCCCCTCCTTTATCAGTTTTACCCTCCTTACTGAGCTCAACGATCAATTTCCTTTTTGCCTTGGAGCAGTGAGTTCCTTTACCCACTAAAATTCAAATTTGTCCATTGTTATAGTTTATTGTCACTTAAATTATAATAATCAACTTAATTACACTCACTTTTTATAAAAATACAAATTTTTTCGGGACTTTTTGCCGAAGAAGATCAAAAACTGCTATTTTAATGAACAGCCAATAATTGGCAGAAATACGCAAAAATATCAAAAAAGCACAAAAACATCGCAAATCTAACGGGACTTTTGCATTTCTCTTCTTTATATTCCATTTTACAAATACAATGTGCATTAGATATCCTACGAAAAGAATTATGCTAAAAAAACAACTTTATATGTGACCTTTTGTTGCACTGCTATTTTAATGAACACAGCTGTCCCTTGGATCAACCGGAATAATATAGACCACTTAGCGCTACACTCTTTTTGCTTAAGGCCTTCAAACGCTTGGTGAATTTGCAAATCCGGTGCAAAAAGCAATCCCCTGTACCATACACAGTTCGCCTTCATCAAATTCACATCTACTAAGTCGCTCTACATCAGATAGTTAGTAAGATAGAAAAGGCATTCGAGGAGACAAAAATTGCTTTATGTTTCTGTCTTGATGTCGAAGCTGCATTCAGTGACTTCATCTAGGGGCGTTGACTCATTTATTGACCGTGATAGATTATGTAATAGATTATGCATGGTTATGCATTAATACTATAGTGTAAATAGTTGATTTAGTAATAACAGTCACTGGAAAGTTCTGCACCACCATCACCAAATTATGACAAACTGCACTGAAAATAACGCTTCGATAATGCACAAATGTGTGTCTCAATAAACCCACAGAGGACGATTATCGTTTCCTTCACGTAACGGTACAACATCGATGTTGGATAACTATACATTGGTGAGACGCCCGTGGATTTCTCTAGTGAAGATTTGGATAAGTGACATAATTGGATCTTACACTTAGATAAAATGTTGACCATAGTCATAGTCATAGCCATAGTCATTCCATATAGACATTTCGTAGACTAAAAGCTAAAATATGGTGGTTTAATATAAGGGTCATGACTGTTTTTACCTACACTGACCTCGTTTGGTTCTCCCAGGTACAGCAGTCACCGCCATAAAGCAAGCTTTAGTAGCTTTTATGCGTATCCTTGACGGGCGTCATGCATTCATGTACTGCACCACTCGATACAGTCTTAGAACTGAAATTATATTATTCGCACATAAAAAAGCTTCAGACGATAAAACTCATCAGCGGGTTACTAGCAGATGACGTAGGTCATGATAGTCAAACAATTTCTGACTTCTAGATTTGCGACGAAATTTAGGAATGTGATTGCATACCGTAGGGAGTAGGATGATGCAATAAACGGATAAAAACTAATCATTGATTTCGGTCGCGGATCTAAGAACCTAATACCGACATCTAGATTGCAATAAGCACCTGGCCCAGAGTTTTTAAATTTGAGATCCACGCCATTGCCTTCTGCTTCAGAAATATCCTTGTCAAGGGGATAAGGAGATCAGTGCCAGATGTGAAAATTTACAAGGAGGTGGAAATCGTGGATGGGGTGGAATGTAACGAGCCCCTAGACGTAGGGAAATACCTGACCGAATTCCATGGTACTCAGGACACTTACGTGTCTTAGAGGCAACCCGCGCATGCCCCATATAAAATTAACCAAAAATACAACGGAAGCGGACGTCACTATCAGGCTACCGTAATTATTAGATGTAAAATTAGGGGTCCAGCAGTTGCAGTCCTCGCTTTGTTTAACACACCGTTAAACTTTGGGGCCATCATAGCAAGATTTGTGTGGTGGGTGTCAGTGGTAGTAGGGTGGTCGTCGCCGAAATTTTGTACCGATCTTATTATTAAATCTTCCTTAAAAACCGTGAGAGATATAGTAATTTCCTGCGGGGTGGGGCGCTGGGGCATTCTAGTAGGCGAGGCCATTCCGGCCACGGTATCAGTCCTTAAGGGAGATCATCAGCTATCTACGTACCAAATTTGGTGACTGTATCTAGCTATCAGGTATAGCGGTTATTTACGATGATTGCGACGTGAGGGGTGGGGCCATCAAAACTTTTCTGTGATGTTTGGTGGAGCAATCCTGCAATATATAAACAAAATTCGGTGGCTCTAGCTCAAAAACTGTGGGTCAGGGTCGCAATCTTTTGGGGAGGTCATCAGCTATCTACATATCAAGTTTGGTGACTCTATCTTTAAAATGGTGGTCAGACGGACAGGAAGACGGACATTGCTTTTTTTCACATCATAAACCAGTATAAAAAAAGCAATTCGATCAGAGTAGCCAAGGCAAGAGTCCCCATTTCAAGAAGCAAAACGGCCAGTCTACGGACAAGGCTCAGAATAGAACTGGAGCCGATAATGCCATAGTTCCCATTGATGTCGATATTTCCTTTTCCAAGTTTTGTCAGCCTACGAACTTTTCGAATTCCCACGGCTCCGCTAAGCTAAGCGCCAACCAAGGTCAGGGAAGTAAACGGCCCTGCCGGGTCTGACTATGCCAGGCTAAGTGAGGCAAAGGGTGGACCACATCCAAGCAAACGAGGTGGAAGGCTCAGGATATACTTACGTGGCGCAGGTACGGGTAGATCCCTGCTACCTTTCATATGGCGGAGAAAAGCGGGGATATATATAAAGTTTTCAGTCGACACGGACGCGGCAAAAAATTACATCAGGCCTCACAAGCGCCTTAAACGCGTCCCTGTCGAGTCCCATTTCGGTGTCCATTCCATTTATGGGACCAACAATATCGCTGAAAAATTCAAGATCCTTAGATCCTTGTCAGCCTTCGATGGAATCAAACCCGCTAAAACAGGTTGATGCAGGGTTGTATTATGCCTAAAAGAAGGCATGTTAAAATACGGTACAAATTCGGAAGCGTTGCAGTACTTCAAATGCGGGAGCGTTGATTACTCCAAGAACAAGGAAGTCATGGCACCGCCTGCGGTGAAGGCAAATTTTCTGCGTGTGCTTTAGCAAAACAACAAAGCTTTTGCGGACTCTAACGAGGCGCTGAGACATCGATGATGTTCATTAGTAGCAGATTGGGAATTGCTAAGTATTCGTAGATGACGTCATCCTTTATTCGGGAAACGAGGCAGACATGTTTATTGGGTGTTAAGTAGCCTTTTTAGCGTGAGCATGCGTGTGACGCACAAAAAGTCACAGTTTTTTGAAGAAAGCGTCGACTACGCGTCAAAAGATGGTGCAAAGTCAGACGCAGGGAAGGTTAAAGCCATCCGGGAATACGCTGAGCTGACTGCCGTATTTGAATTAAGGTCCTTTTTTGGGATTGGCGAGCTATTTTCGTTACTTCATCAACGATTTTGCGACAATAGCGAAAACAATCCTCGACATCCTAAAAGGATCTATTAGCAAGTACAGCTCTAGAAAGATCCCCGTACAGTTCAACGATCTTCAGCGCAACATCCTAAAAGGGGAATACGTATTCATTAGCAAGTACATGTCTAGAAAGATTCCCGTACAGTTCAACGATGCCCAGTGCAACGCATTTCAAGCGTTATTAGCGTCCGAGGTCGTTATACTGATGTACCCAGACAATAAAATGCCATTTGATTTGACCATAGATGCTTCATCCTACGGCATATGAGCTGTCTTGGCGCAGAATGGCAGGCCCATAACGCTGATATCCCGGTTTTTGAAAGATATGGAGGCAAACTACGCTATTAGCAAGCGTGAGTTGCTTGCCATCGCCTGAGCACTGGGTACGTTGCGACACTTCCTATTCGGTGTTAGGGATAAAAACATCTTCACTGATCACCAGAAATGTAAAAATAATGCACTGGAAAGCGTTCATTGATGAGACAGGGGCCAAGATTTTCTAAATGGATAATCATGTTGTCACGTCAGAGCGTGAACGCCCTGCAAGTCAGTCAAGAGGCGCCGGAATCCGTCGAATATAAAATGACGGAGTTCTATTTCCCTTAAATGACCAAATTAGCTAATGAAATAGTCCTTTATTGTAGAATTCGCACAAAAGCAACGACAGAGCTCCAAGGAAGCACAAACTAGGTCAGACGTCACTGCCCTCACAAGTTGGAGAAATCTAACATATTGACTTCTTCTCCACCAACTAAAAATTCTTCCTTACTTACGTGGGCAAGTTCTCAAAGTTTGCGGTGGTCCAGCATATCGCATCTCGTAAGATAAAAGACACGAGGCAGCCTCTGCCAGTCCTAATGAATGTGGTCCCTTCTGCAAAGCAGGTATAAGCGTGGTAAATACGCCTCCCCTTCATAGGATAGTAAGGTCTCAAATTCAGCAGAATGCTAGGATTAATCAAAAGCGTCAGAACAGAGTGTTTGTAGCTTGCGAAAAAGTCTTAGGAAAAACAAACTGCAGTCTAGGCAACAAGTTAACGTATCTGTGTGTCAATTATGAGAGGGTCAGCTGGTCACTGCAAGCAATAGGCAAATTTGCATTAATTCCAAAATGCAAGATAAACAAATTACTTGGCACTGTTATTAATATCCTTAAAGGATAAGCAGACCGATACCTGCCACCCTTTCGAAAACCTAAGAACGCGCAATAGAATGACAATAATAGATTTCGTGAATATTCTTACTGACCAAATCACAGGGACTTGCTTAACAGACATTTTGAAAGTATTTAATGTTAAAGTAGAGTGTATGATCTAATAAGTTTTGTAGTCGTGTTTCCCATAAAAACCAAGCAACGCAGGAAAACAATAATTTTCCCAGTCGCCCACAAAGGTTCTGTACTTCAACTCTATAACAATGTCGTGGCTAATTGCAACGGCTAGATGTTGGCTATAGCGAACTATTCACCAACAGCAACTGTCACCATCTGCAAGCGGTCCAAAAGCAGCGGTTGCGCACAAGGCCTCCACACAGAGGGCACAGCCCATTGACAAACGCAGCCGAGTCACGACGGCATCAGCACTATAAACGATTTTGGGGCTACCCTTACCTACGACGATTATGCCGTGATGGACGTAGATATCCTGGTTACCTTTGCATCCTATGCCTGAGTGAGAATAACCTTAGCTACATCCTTCGGTAATATACGGTTGTTGGAGCTGGAGTCTACTGGCTCTTCCCTCCAAAACTCCCGGTGAATCTCGAAGACATAGGAAAAGTTAAACGCGACCGAAGATGGTCGATCTTCGAGAAGGGGAGTAGTTAACGATTTACTATTGGCATTTACTAACCCAGCGTTCTAGGAAAATCATTGACTTAAGGCATGATCGCGGCGAATACGAAGCAACTGTGTTGCTAGCCACGACTATCACGCTACACTTATGCGAGAGCGGCAGCGGCGAATCAGCGATAGCGGCGGCGACACAGCGACAGCGTCGGCGAATCATCGACAGCGACGGTGACTCTGCAGGCTTTGCCTATGATTTTCAAAAACTGTACCAATTAGTCTACGTTTGGATATAATTAAAGCGCAACGTATCGTCCTTTCAATCCTTTAACTCATTTCTTATCTGCATTTATAAATGCAATTGGCGGAATTAATACTTGCAAGCATAAATGCACTAATTTATTTGTATGAATGCAAAAGGGTTGAAATGTTTATATAGACAGATTGCAGGGTATAGGGTATCTCCTAGTCGGGCGGCCCCGACTAAAAACGTCTCACTTCTTCACTTTATCAAAAAAAAAAAGGGCTGACGGTGGATCAACAGCTTTTGGGAATATCACAGCGCCATTGATTCGCGCAAAAAACGGTGACATTGTCTTCATGACAACCAAGACATCACATTTGCTCGTTTAGCCAGGAATGAGTCTATAAGCACATCGGCTATGTAAATAAAGCAATACAGTATAGAAGAATTCGGAGCAGACGAGCTATTTCACTATACTACCGCGCTTACCACAAGATAGCCCTATTGAAAACTTTGCTTAATGCCTACTATGGGTAATCTGCTGCAAACAATATCATTAACTGGCAGAAAGTGATCAGCGATGCACAGCGTCGATGGCCTACAGCCAATGAACATGTTCTTCTTGCACCCATTGCATTTGTCATGCTATTATATATGCCAACTTACAAGTAATTAATGAGATATTAATTATTAGATTTTTCTATGTTCACTCTTAATGTACTTACAATAATAAGAACATTGAATACTTCAATCACGATACGATGACGATCACGATATGATGATATTAAGAACGGAAAATGAGACTAATATTGGCCTGGTCAGCAACCTGGTCTGTAGGTCACCTATATATTGGAGGCTTCCCATGCTTAGTTTATGACTGGAAGATAGCCTGAGTTGGCCCAGATGCTTAGTAACATTGACTTGGGCAATGGCCCAATGCGGATACCGCAGGATTTTTATTCAATGCGCTGTAATTGTTAACATATAGCGTACTATTCAATTAGACCCTATCTTCAAAAGTAAAGATGTGGGTCCAAGAGACTTGTTGGGCGATTCCGTTACGGAACCATAAGCAGTCGTTGATAAAAATTGTCCCTTCGCCGAACACAGAAACTAAGTCCAGATGGCCTAATCAAGCACTGCATTGCGTGACATTTCCAAATATCAGTTGTTAAACACAGGTTGACATATTTTGCAGAAATTGGTGAAGGTCTTCGTACCACACACAGCAATCGTGTTTAGCAATCTGTTATCATGCAGAACTGGACCATCTTTAACCTTTTTGCAAACAAACTTAGACTTCAGGAATTTGAAAAAAGAGTACATTAAGTTTCGTTCTGGAAGTTTATGGTACATACTTCTAAAATAACTATTACGCTTACGTTTGTGAGATGTTCATTCGATATTTCAATAACATCAATATTATCCAGGATTGTGAAAGCGTTAAACATAATGTTTTCAAAGTTTGTGCATAAGTTGGCGTCCGCCTTGAAAGCTGCCGCTAATCAAACTTTATCTTAATTCTCACTGACAGACGGCACATCTTTTGTACGTTTCCCTTACACAATTTTGTGTTCGTCTTGAGTATGACTACCCGGACAGCGCCATCAGCCCCAGGGTGTAACTCAGAGACTCGTTGAAGCAACCATTGTCGTCAGCATTATGACACGCTTGCCTGGTTGTATGTTGACGAAAGCAGTTTACCTGATCCTGCAGCAAAGCGACGTACTCGGCTTACCAACGACGCCAAAACTTATGACGCACTACCACAATCCACTTCCTCTGGTGTGTCATGGACAGTTTAACTACCGTTACTTCCTCAAATGATTCCGCTAATGAGCTTAGCGGTCGGTCAACCAAAAAATGGTCAGGTATAAATGCTTTTCATTCATTTGGAGCCTACGACAATGGATACAGGGGTCTAGAATTTATCACCACCTTCATCTGGGAAATTGCCGTTGACAGATATTAACAGTTAAAAACAGTACTGTTCACATATTTTATAAACAACTGTTTTGTGACTTTGATTGTGCTTTTCCATATTCCTTATAATTGAGATGAACATGGGGAGATAAAGAAGAAATCGCTGGCTGAATTTGTCGTCATTAAGGCATTGGCACGCTCCGTTAAGTTTTCTGTGAGATTTTTTTCAGCTCACGGAATGCGCCAACAAAATTTGTGGCAGATCTCAAGCCACGTCTTGCAAATAAACGTTTAAGAGCAGCGATGAAAGTATTAGCGCTTAAATCTAAAACGATTTCCAAAAATAAAGAGATTCAACTTGATTGGGCATCGCATGGTAAAATGCATCCAAATAGGTTTATCGAAATCTAATAGTACACGTTTTAATACATAGGTACGTTCATGCACAGGGTTGGCTCGAAGTGCTCTCATAACATTAACCGGCCTGGTTAGGTCGAAGACGAAAGCATGTGTTACAGCTCCGTACTCTTTTCCGAAACAGTTTCCTGCAATAGACAATCCAATATATTTCCGCAAAAACGCACACATGGCACGCATGCCATGCCATGCAAATTCTTTTGATTTTTATAGCTAATACGAGAATAAATCGTTATATGATCACTAGGCAGTAATAGTGCATGCTTTCTGTCAAATGGTAGTTCCGCCTTTGATAACCTACCACCAATCCCCTCTTTTTCTTATATGAAAGGTTTCAACCTTGCATTATTGCCGACTTTACGAGATTTTCTTTTCTAATTTTACGAATTTCTTTTATATTTTTAACTGATGTAAGTTATATGCAATATAACGTAAGCCGCCTTCCATTTCAACCGTCGTTAGATTGCACTCTCTTTCCAAATCTGATTTGACAATGGACCTGCGCAAACGAGTAATAGGAGCTGAATGCGCGCCTTAAAATTTTGTTTGCTAATTTACATTCTGCTATAAGATCGGAACTTTTAGACGTTTCAAGGCAATTGACTGCAAGTGTGATGGAGCCTTTTCTTTCCTCAGATATGGTTTCTACACTGTCGGTCAATTATAATAAGACCAAAATCCTTAAAAATTCTGGACCTTCCCACCACAAGGATGTTTGGTTTAATGCACGAACATTGTATTTTAGTTAGTTCTTGCATCTATGCTACTCAATTGGCTTCAAATGAAGTCCACCGAATGGCGTGTGATGATAACCAGTTAAGGAAAACGGTTGAGTCTTCTAAGCCTTAAACCGTTACAAAGTGTATTGAAGTAATGCCAGTCTTGTCCCTTATACGATCGTAGATTGTTCTACCATAAGCTCTATTAGAAGTGTCCGAAAATGCAAATGGTTCTAGCTTATTCATCTGGACTGTAACTGGTATTACTGGCCTGGCCAGCGTACACAAATTTATTAATTTAAGCTCTGCCCAATATTTACGCCATGGCGCTGCATAGCTCTGCAGCTCTTCGTCCTATTCCTGCTTTGATAGCCGCAATTCTTGGATGCCGATTTTCCCCAAAATCAATATACGACTCAAAAATCAAAGCGGAACGAAAAGTTGTGCTGGTTCTTACAATACTGACCGGTTATCTTTTGGCTTGACCAGTATATTCCCAAAGTCTTAACCGCTTCCTTTGTTTTTAGCCCCAACGGTTCTGAATAAGTTGCGTCTTTAAGAATCTCTCAGAAGTTGCTGTGAAATATATGCAGCTCGAGTTTACCTATTGATAGAAATTCAATCAATTCACTCTTCAACATTGAAAACTTAGATATAGAGTTGGCTCCGCAACGCATGTAGCAACTGTGCTTCACAGCCCATCGGGCTGTATACCTTTCGGTATAGATTTCCGTTAGATAGAACGGACAAACGGAACGCGCTCCATATGTGAAAGTTTTGAGTCGCAGCATATGAAAATACACTGGAAATTTCTATGATATTGTATTACTTAGATCAGATTATACAATGTGTAGATGCGAAATCTAGTCAATGTTGCGAATATGTCTGTTTGCTTATGTCGTTAAATGAGGACAGTTACTAGACTTACAGGATGTATCAAATACGACCCGTAATAATTTCCCGAACTCTTTATATTGCTCAATAATTTCTAAATTTGCTTTTTTAGCATTATTGCGATTCAACTTTTTCTCTAAGATTAAAAATCGGGCTGACGCAATTTGCTATGTGTGGCTGGAGTCAGTCTACCTATTGCTTAAGATAAAACTCTTTTCGCGTTGCTTCTCCTTTTCTATCAAATTGACAATAACTTTTGGTAATTCTTTACAGAACTGTTGCAGAAACTCTTACTGCTCATCAGTCTTTGGCTTTTCCTAGACAACTTCATTAACTACTAGTGAAACCCCAATTGTGGGAGTGAATTCGCCTACGACGACACAACCTTAAAGCGATTTTTAAAGCGTGGCTAGTTTATCTCTTAGCTTACTTTGACCTGCTATAATCCGAATAGCATGCCAATATTTTAACAAGAATCGAAATTTTGATCTGCATGATGAATATTTGAGACATTAAAATGCCTATACCATTGAGTTGCATACCCGCATCCCCTATTATTATACTCGTGTTCGAAGTGAAAAGCGTATATTGGTTTTGTGCAACAACCGTCTCGCTGTCCGTCCGTCCGCCTGTCCGTCTGTTTGTCCGTCCGTATGAACGTAATTTTTTTCGCCGGTTTGAAGCTAGCTAGCTGAAATTTTGGATATATACTCGTGTCAGTCATATTTATGCACAAAAAAAAAACAATTCTTGGAAAGAGAAAATCGTGATGTCGCCCAGCTGGATTATTTTAACCACCAGATCGGCAAAAACAGTATACAATATTTTGAATCGGGCGAAAAAAGAAGGTAGACTGGAGGCAAAGTCAGCAAGTGGCCGACTTGAAAAATTATCACACAGAGATTAGCGTAATGTAATAAGAAAAGTGGCAAAAAAAACCAAAAATTTCAGTCAGAAGCATTGCCAGAGACCTCAAGGAATCTAATAGATCAAGTGTTTCCCATGAAACAGTGCGTCAGCTGCTCATACGCTATGAATACACATCGCGTGCAGCAAAAAAAAAACATCTGCTTTCTTCACTCAACATACAAAAGCGCTTAAATGCATCAGGAAAAGCCACCTGAGTTTTGGAATGATTTCATATTCTGTGATGAAACCAAAATGATGCTTTACTGCAATGATGGTCCATTCCGCACAGCAAAAATACTAATCCAACAGAAAAGTTTGGCAAACTTTCCATCATGGTGTGGGGCTGCATATCGAGCAAGGACGTTGGAAACTTGGCATTTATTGAAGGTACTATGGATGCTAAACAATATTTGCTAAACATTTTGCAGTCACATTTGTTAGTGCATCTAAATTTAAATATTATCAGGACAATGACCCTAAACATAAAGCCCATACGGTGACAATGTGGCTGCTTTACAATTGCGGAAAGGTATTGGACACTCCCTAAACCCAATAGAGAATGTGTGTGCATTTTTAATTAAAAAGGTGGCAAAACGTAGTCCAAAGTCTTTAGCAGATTTCAAACCTGCCATTCTCGATGAATGGATGAAAGTTCCTGAGACTTTTGGTATGGAAAACCTAATAAATTCAATGCCACGACGATTGAAAGCTGTTAATACATCTAAGGGTGGCCATACAAAATATTTTATCTTTTTTTACTATGCAGCTCCGAGTTTAATTGGGCGAAAAATATTTGTCAAAACACTTTCTTGACAATAAAAATAATGTTTGTTTTTTGTTATAGAACTGGTAAAATAAAATGAATTTTGTTAATTTTTTTATACTAATTTTAATAGCAATAACTAATCCAAAAAAAAATTTTTTTTAAATTTAACAATTTAAGATGTTTTTTACAAGACAAGTTGAAAAATGTTAATTTTTTCTATTGTCAAAATACTTATATATATTATATCTCAAATCGATAAGTGTTGCATATTTGCACAATTTGAGCCACCAAATTTGGCAGAGAGATAGCCTCCCCCAAAGATTGCACACTTGACATCCCGGCCTCGCCCACTATAACCCCAAACTCCCCCGCCCCGCCGTAAATGTCTATATCTCCCACAGTTCTTAAGCTAGAGTTACCACATTTGGTGGGTAGATAACTGGTCACCTCCTTTAAAGAGCGGTAACAAATTTCGGCGACGACTAACCAAGAAACAAGAGGAAAGTTGCGTATCGAGTATAAATAAGATGGCAGGAGCTGGACCTGAAACTTCGCGCGCCAGCTTTTATGCAGTCGCATAAAAAAATTTTAAAAACACTGAACATTTAAGCCAATTGGATGGCTTTAATAAATTTGACGACTGACAGGTTGCAAGCGCACCAGAAGTTTTTAGGTGGCCCTAGTAATCAGATTGATTACGATGCTCTATTGGGGCATTATGTCATTTGAATACATGTTTTTGATGATAGACGCAGACACAACGCCGATAAATGAGTTTAATTAAAATGTCACTGAAGAGTCAGAGTTGTCGTCATTACAAAGAAGGATGGTGCACTTCGAGCGAAAGTTGAACAGCACGGTGTTGATAGACTGTTTTCCCGTGCCGATAATGAAAGTGATCTTGCAGAGGTTGCAGCAATCCTAGTGGATTACCGTACTTGATAAAAGGTTCTGTAATGTGCCCAAAGAAGAGCAATTTTCTGAGTTTGTCAGAAAATAAGAGCAATTTGAGTTTAACAAATACTTGCCAGCTTCATTCATTCGGTTCGTAAGCTATATTTTTCAAGAGCTTATCAAATCTCATGCTATGTATGCTTTTTATGGACGACAAACTGTTAGTGCTGATTCGCCTGACATATGCATGCGGAAAACATGCAGGTTTAAGAGGCAGCTGCAAAATATGGCCAAAAGACAAAATGGAAGAAGTGTAACTTCCTGTAGCAATGCATACGCTTTCGTGACCATATTATTGAATACGGTCGTATTTGAACCAGCAAACAAAAGACAGCAGCAGTCAGCCGTTTTGCTTCTCCCGTTCAAGCCCTTCTGTTACTTACAGGTTTCTTCAAAAAACTTATTCCTCGGTACATGCACGTTTCCCGGCGCGAATGAATCGATTGAAAAACGAAGCCATGTTCAACACCAATATTGTACCACTAAAAAACCAGAAGCGCCAATTCAGCTTCACTTGGACGCATCCAACGAAGATTTCGGAGTTGTGTTGTTGTAAAATTTTGATAGTAATTTTTTATCCGATTTATTATTGGAGCAGAAACAGAACAAAAGCTGAGTTCAAGCGTCTTAATTACTCCTGAATTTAAAGCAGCATGCATCTCACTTAAGAACTTTCGTTACTATCTGTTGGGTGTACAATTTGATCTTCTCACTGATTGTGTGGCGTTTAAGCAGACGACGAGTAAGGCAGACAAACCAAAAAAAAGTTTGCCGGTGGATCTTATATTTTTAATGCAGTACTGCGACCAAGCGAGGGAATGACACGAATGGACTGTTTCAATCGGATTCCGCAAACGGCCATGTTTTTTTGTGTGGTGTGGTGACAGAGCTCAAACTCACTTAAAGTAGCAAAAACCATACCAAGGCTTTAAGCTTTAAGATGGTCTACTGTTTAAAGTCGTTGATGGCAATGAAACGAGGAGTTAATTGCGTAATTTAACGACGAGCCAAAGAAGCTGCATAACCAAGCAAAACACATCAAAAACATCAAGGAAGCACAAGTCTTAAAGCGCATTTATGACAGAAAACGATGAATTGAGCTCGTTAGAATGCGGGATATGTGGTTGTGACTAAGAAAACACAGTTCGTCGAAGGACGCAAGTTGGCTATTGGTTATTAAGTAATATATTGACAATTTATGTTATATATTATACATAATTATATAATTATTATATTATATATTAATTATTGTATATATTGTGGTGGGTGAGCTAATTGTGTATGGCACAGAGGATTGGTACCTTGCAAACCGCACGGGATATGCGAATCTAACAGGCGTTCCGCGGTCTTAAGCAGAAAGGAAGTAAGGCTATTGGTCCATACGACTGTGTTTCAGTGGGGACCACAACCCGGGGCTATTATGGGAGCGATTGATTCAATGACCTACCTGAGCTTGTCAGGTTCGAAGATAAGATAAGATAACACCCGACAGATTATGACCAAAAGCAATGTAAATACAATTAAGATTGGAAATTTGCATAAGGACCTCTGCCTCTGTGCACCGCATTCACAACAGAAAAAGTTTCTCCTTTAATTCACAAGAACTAGCACATGACAACAACCGACGAACTCGCGACGGCTACAACAAAACAATTGAAAGCCATTTTAAAAGACCGCTGGCCAGTTCTCTTAATTGTATTCTATGTTGCGCCTTTAGAACCTAACTTAAGCCAAAAACTGTATTCAAAAAATTTTATGCTATGACCATTGAAATTACATGCAATCAGTCTTTGCGCTGTGCGAAATCTGCACTTGTATTCTTATTTGCATATCTTGGCATTTCAGATGGAAGTCCTAGTTCGGGATATGCAAGATCAGGAGCATGGGGTGCCAGTGCGTCAACAGAAGATGTTCCTTACTTCTATCCCATATGCCTTTATGGGTAAGTATAATACCAAAGTCAATATGAACGAATTTTCGATATTGCTTTTTCCATAATTGAACAGGGTATGACCTTATAGAGTGGCTTATGGATCATCTTCAGATAGAGGAGTCGGAGGCATTGAACATTGCCAATCAACTATGCCTCCATGGATACTTCTTTCCTGTTAACGACACTAAGACATTGACTGTTAAGGACGACTCATCTCTTTATCGCTTCCAGACTCCCTACTATTGGCCGTGGCAACACAAGGCGCCGGACAATGTTGAGTATGCTATATATTTAGCAAAGCGGTCACTTCGCAACAAACAGCGTCATGCATTGGAGGACTACGAGGCCGAGGCTTTGGCATCACTACACAAAAACCTAAAAGGCAAATGGGACTTCATTTCAATGCAGGCCGAGGAACAGGTGCGTCTTGCTAAGGAGCGCAAGAAAGGGGACAAGATAGTTGGCGACTCGCAGGAGCGCGCTTATTGGCGCGTCCACCGTCCTCCACCCGGCCAATTTACGCCCCTTGAGCCATGTCCGGTGCCATCGCGAGATCGCCAGGGCCAGAAGCCTAATAAAAAAAAGACTGTTGATGACGTACAACGTGAGGTGGACTTTCTCAGCAAGTCCTTCAATCGAACACGCATGAAAATGTCGCAAGCCTGCGAATCTCTTGTTTGCTATTCAGAGACGTTTAGCGAATATGATTTCTTTCTGCAGCCAGCGCTGCCTTCAAATCCTTGGGTAACTGAGGATGTTGCCTTTTGGCAGTTGAATAGCACTTTTGTAGACATACCCACGGAAAAGCGTGTGAAACGCTGGGCAATTTCAATAGAAGAGCTTGTCTCCGATCCCACTGGTCTGCAGGAGTTTACAACATTTCTGGAGAAAGAATACTCTCACGAAAACATACGCTTCTGGATTGCAGTAAATCGTCTCCGCCGATCCGCTCACTCTCAAGTGGCGCGCAAAGTTAACGAAATATTTGAGTGAGAAAAGTTGCTGCAGAAAATTTGGTTCTATTATTTTACTGTGTTATTGCTTTCAGAGAGTTCCTTGAGCCTGGGGCGCCCTGCGAGATAAATATCGATGGCAAAACTATGGAAAGCGTACTGCGTGGTCTTAAAAATCCTTCACGTTTCACTTTTGACTCCGCCTCGGAGCATATATATATGCTGCTGCTGAAAAAGGATTGCTATCCACGCTTTATACGATCCGAGCACTACAAACGTCTTATTGACAGTGGTATCCAGCCCGCTCACAAAAAACGCTTTTTTAATTTTGGTGCCGTAAGTGGAGCCAAAAAAAAAATGACTGCTGCTCTATCCAGCCAACCAAATTTAGGCGAAGTGACTAAGGCTACAGGTGCTGCGGGATCAGCTAGCGGTACTACTTCGATTACGTATGCACCACCTCCAAATCTTGCGCGACGTCGTGGAAGTGACCGTAGTCTTACGGGATCGGCGCATGAGTTGGCCGTCATTGGTGTCAATAAAGATGCCGGTTCTAAGGTTCCGCACTCACATTCGCAAAATAATTTGAGCGAGATTCAGTACAGGTAAAATATTGATATCTTTATGAAAACCTGTAAACAGGATAACAACTTGATACAGATTAAAAGCAGTAAGTTGTTGTTAATAACTCCATAGCCAACTGGTTTTGCACAAAAACTTTTGAACATTGTAGTTTGATGTTGGTAATATTTATCTCCTTTAATAGAATTATAGAACAGCATACAATTTCTATGTGTGATTCCTATAGAAATTGTATGTTATAGTGGAACTATATTGATGAAATTTTTCAAATATTTTATGTTATTGCTTTAAAATTAAGTAGCAGTGCTCTACGCGGCAACCCACGACTAGGAGATACCCTGTACCATGTAAACTTTCGTTACATTAATTTTAATCCCCTTACATTCCATCCATACATAATCCATAGATACTAATATACAGACTATAGAAAATGAATTCTTAAATAAATTTTAAACTAAATGGACAATATTTATGAAATGTTTGACAATATTTATGAAATGTTGACTTAACAAGACCATTAAAATCTATGATAAATTTTGTTTTTGGTAGTTAGGGAAAATTTGCGACCACTAATTTTGTGGCTTGAAGTCAAAGAGCAGCTTTCTTTCTCTTGCAGTCTCTAAGATCATCGCGTTTCATTGATATCGATAAAAATCAATAACAACCTTTTGCTTTTTAACATCACAGATACTATAAGAGCTAAAAGCAACAGATTTAGTTCGTTATGTGCGTCTTGACTAGCGCAGATTTGGATACCTCCTGATTATGGATACCTGCCCCCAATCGCTCCCAATATACCAAAAACATAAAAACTTCAAATCAAATACTGCAGACCTGAAAATTGGTTTGTACATATATTTCAATGCTGCTAACAAATCCTAAAAGTTTCATAACGATTATATACATCTTTAGTTTAGCAGAAAATAAAGATTTCGTTTCTATAGTGGGGCACGCGCAACAACCAAGTAAAATGCGTGCGGCGTGCATTTGTGTGTGTGAATTTGTGTAAGTATGTATGAATGCAAACGGATTGAAATACTTATGAAGACAGATCGATGAGTTTAGGGTATCTCCAAGACAGGCGTCCCCGACTAGAGCCGTCTCACTTGTTTAATTTATATTTTTGCATACAAAAAATTATGATTTTGTGCGGTATTTTTCACGATTTTTTTACTCTTAAATTAGAGCAATAGTCGAAAAAATTGCATTTACTGTTCTGGGCTCATGAAGTATTTAACTGCATTAATTAGACGTCGATCAAAATATGAATTATTATTATAAATCGGTTATAAGACGACTGAAATATTTAAAACCGGCAATAGCAAAGAAACAAATAGCAAATCGTACTTTTACTAAACTTTATTTGATATATAATTTCTGTTCGTTTTATACCCATTTATCTCTAAGTAATTTGAGTATACATGGTAAATATTTGTCATTTATGTATTAAGATTAATGAAAGATATCGTACTTAATGATCCATTAAGTAAAGTTACTTATGAGATCATAAAGTCAAACAGTCAACCAATTAAGGCGGAGCGGCATGCCTGAAAGTTTAAGTTCTGGCAGTCCGTAGAAGATTTCGCAAAGAAGTCAACATAATCGACAAAAACATGTCATATCTTTAAACTGTTGTTACATCGGCGGATTTCCACCCATTTTAATGATTATTATCTTAAAAGACGCCTAATTTATGTTCCACAAACCCTAATAATGGTGCATTATAATTTTAATTGACAATAAAATCTTTATCAATGTTCATCAGTATCCAAGTACGAATGCAAGAAAATGAATTTTATATAATAAGTTATTTTTAATCCGCACTTTTCTTGTTGCCCAAAACATGTGCAGGAATGATTTCCAGAGTGTTTTTTATCTGACGTCAAATAGAGTAAAATTCCTCATTTCCCAGTAGCTATTAAATTGTTGGGCCATCGAATACGACTTCCTTAATGTTTAATAAAAGATAGAAAGTTTTTGATGAGTGCAATAAAGTGGCAATATTTTGTTATCCACGTTCACTAAAGGCGCGTTTTAAAGGTTACATATTCCCAAAGCAGCCCTTTCACAAATGCTCTATATATGTAATACATTCAAGCAGTTTAGCCTTTGTTCTCTTGGCTTATTTCATATAAATAGTGTCAGTGGAAACTGAGTAGCGGCGATCATAGGTGAGTACGGCTTCAGCATGCCAACATGTCCGATGAAAACAAGTAAAAACAAAAGCACTTCCATCTGTTTTCAAACATTTAACAGAATGACAAACATATCGTCACGTTGAGTAAAGTTCGTGCACACGAACGCATGTAGGTAGCTTGCTTAACGTATAGCATTTATGTCTGAGCAAGAATTGTAAAGATTTTTTAAATCGGTTATGACTTGTTTGACTAAGAATCAAGTTACACGCGCTGCTATAAAAAAGTTTAAAAAAAACTAGCACATTTAAAAAATTAAAAAAAAAGAACTTCTATCATTCAAACAATTTTAAAGCGGTGTTTCATCTTATTGATTTCTTATAATTATTATTGAGTAACACTAGTCGAATATTGTCACATAGGAAATAAGGTGGTCAGCAACGCTGTTTTTTCGCATAGCTTGTATTGAATTTTATTCAGTTTTTTACGTTTGCGACTATTTTTGTACTTAAATCTAGAGGTTTATGATGAAGTGCAGGTAAGTTACGTTCGTGATCATGTGTACCCCTCCTGACGGCCAAAAGGACTAGGAAAGTGTGGCACCAGAGGAGAGGGTGATGGGGTCTCAGGAGGAGCCAAAATGGTGTGGAAGACGCCTGAAACACCATCCAGTGGGAAAGCACAAAAATACGTTAAACAAGCATTTATCCATTAATACTATTATTTGAGCATTGAGCTGGCGATCCCACCTACTGCATCTTCGAATTTTATATACTTAAATTTTTAAAATTGAGAGATATGGATCATATAAACACTTCATCTAACACGGGCCTACACGAGTATACAAGCTTCTAGCAGCAAAGTTGCGAAAAAAAATCGTTTACACGCACAATCTAAAGTTTTTACTTCATGAAAAGTTAAACAAAATTAATGTGACTGCTAAATTGAGAGTGGCTGAGACAAATGAGTCAGATTATGTAATACATTATTGTAATTAAATATCGATTATAGCTAATTTACTATTGTATCGCCCAAACATAACCACGCGCTTCTCGTTTTTTATTTAAATTTCGCGGGTATATGAAAGCGAAGAATTAAAATGGCAATCAATAAAAAATATCGTTACTTGGTAGTTATTTTTGTAGTCACTCGGGCTTCATTTTCTGCGAGTGACAAAAAAGGCATAGAAGGTATATGTATGTATTTAAATAATAAGTGAGTACGATGCAGTTGGGCGTTTATACTCGTTCACAGGCTTACTATTCTTAGTTTGGCTGTGGGGCGTTATAGTGGGCGTGGCTGGGATATCACGGTCGCAATCTGTTGGGGAAATCCCCAGATTAGTATGTGGAAACAAAATCTGGTGACTCTAGCTCTAAGATTTTTGTAGATGTTCACCTCTTCAGATTTAACGACTGGGCGGGCTTTACTGACTTCGTTATACTTGTTAACAATTTTGTTATTTTGGAAAATGTCGGTTTACAGAAACTATAAATTATTTGCTGATACTTAAAGGTGATCAGTAATGTACCTTCAAAATTTGGTCTCTAGCTCTAACACTGTGGCGCTGGGGGCGTTCTAGTGGGGTTGGCCTTTTGGGAAGGTCCCTAGCTATCTACATTTCAAGTGGCGGGACTCTAGATTAAAAATTTTGGATTTTATTAATTCCTGATTTTGGGTGCTATCGGTTTGCCGGGTTTCCACTATGGGAGAAAAGCCTATTCTATTGGCATAAACACTAAATGCAATGCTGGAGACTTAAAATTTTCCACATATGTGAAATTGGACTATAACTTAATTTTGCATTGCACTTTAGGTCAATTACTTTCCCATTAATATATTTTATTATGTTTTTAGTAAATATACTTTATTAAACCTAATACAATTTGAAACTGTAAATAAATTCAATTTTGGATCAGCCAGAACACTGTAAAAAGGTATTCTGATAAGGGAATTGTTGATTTGATTTTGCCATTTCACTTAACACATATGTATAAAATGTAATAAATTTAAATATCTTCGTTTTCTTCCCTCAAATAATAACTTACCCAAAGTTTGCTCTCTCATCATCTTCGTCTCTTGACTGATAATTTCTATCTAAAGCAAGTATGAACGTTGCTGTGGGGCCTTACCGTCTGCGTTACACTCGTTGACATTCTTAATAATTATTATTATTTTGCAAACTTTCAAGGAGGTGATCAGTTATCTACCCTCCAAATTGGGTAAACTTTAGCTTAAAAGGAGTGGAAGATATTTGCATTTCCGGCGACGCGTAGGCACTCAGGACGTTCTAGTGGGCGTGGCCGGGATATCAATTTAGCAATTTTTAAAAGAGCTCACCAAAATTAGTGATTCTATCTTTAAAACTGTGCAAATATGCAACAGTTATTCATTCGAGCTTATTGCTATAAAGGTTTTCGCAATTATGGTGGCGGGAAGGGGTGTATCCAAGAAATTTTATCTGTGATGTTTTTGGAGGAGAATTCCAGCAAAACTTATCCAAAATTTGGTGATTCTATGGCGGCCCGAGATACCAAGGTCCCAATCTTTTCGGGAGGTCGTACGCTATATACATACCAAGTTTGATGACACTAGCTTTAAAATTGGGGACTTTATCAATAGGCGATCTAAGGAGTTATTGGTTTGCCACGCCCATAGTGGGAAACACGATTATATATAGTGTGCCACTAAAGTGAAGGTACACCAATACAATTTTTATAAAAAATCTTTATTTTAAATAAAATATTTAAACGTAATATGGTTAATTCATTATTAAGAGTAAGATACAACAAAAAGCTATTTATTTCAAAAAGCGGCGTTCTTAGTATTTATATTATAATACAAGCATTACAGATTTTGATTCCATAATAGTCTTGGTCCACTTAGAGACAATTGGGTATTTACGCCAAGTGTCAGCTACTAAGAATAGATTTGCAACGGAAATTTTCACGTAAACTTTGCACTAAAACAAGTAATAGCGTTGCAGTCGGTCGTTACCGACTGCGTTATACTCGTTCACGTTCTTAAATATTGTTATGTATTGTTGAAAAATTTCGGTATTTTGCAATTTTTGTGGTGCTGTGGGTGCGGGAGAGTGGGGATGGTCGTTGGCAAAATTTTGTACCGCTCTTTAAAGGAGGTGCCCAGTTATCTAACCATCTATCTATCTTAAAAAATGCGGGAGATATAGGCATTGGCAGTGGGCGTGGCCGGGATGTCAAGTGTGCAATCTTTGGGGGAGGTCAGCAGCTATCTACATATCACATTTGGTGGCTCTATCTTTAAAATTGTGGGAAATATTCACTTTTTATCGATTTACGGTTTGAGGTGTATCGACATGTTATCGTATTGCCGGCCGGCGTGGCATAAAAATTTTAACACTTTGTCTAAAGAGGATAACTAAATGTATGTATCCAATGTTTCAACGCCTCATCTTCAATAGCACCGAAAAAAGTTGCTTTCATCCGGACGGACAGCATGACGGACATTGCACAAACCCAATATACTAGTTTCAATCTGGAACGAGTATAAAGACTAAGCACGGTGGCGGAGGCCTTAAAGTTTGGGATTGTATGGCTGCTGGAGGCATCAGAACGTTGGCATTGATCATTTTCAATTGAATAATGACCTACAAAGAGTACATGCAGATTTTTTTTTACGAAATTTGCGAAATATTTGAACACATTTTGTTTTTGATAAAAAAAATGTGAATACTGTTGCGATTTTTTGTTCTTATAGTATTAGTATAGTATAGTTTAGTATTCCCTATAAACAGATTTCTGTCTATAGACTTTTTTGGGAATTTAAGAAAAATCCCCCAAAAATAGCAACAAAAACAATAGCAATGTTTTTTTTTTGGGAATTTCCTATATTTCCCGGAATTGGCTTGTAGAATGAACTTGTTTTTTAGTTTTGACTAATATTTTATTGTTTATTCATAAAAGTTAATTACAATCATTATAATGAGACGAGGAATTCATTGCACTGCGGAGAAGCGCGATCTTATCAAAAAGCTGATATTTGACGGAAAAACTTATGGAGAAAATTGGTCAAATTGTAGGATGCTTCAATAACATAACTAAAAACGCCTTAAACTCAGCTTACATTGAAATCGGTCAAGTTTATTTTTTTTATATATGCCACTTATGTTTTTAATGTTCAAAGTTTTTTTTTTCAATACAAAAGACTTTTCTGTTGAGTTTTTGTTTTTTAACAAAACCGAAGCAGCGTGCATGAAGAGTGGGGTTGAATGATTTTGTTTCAAAACCAGCTCCGTTGCTATTTTTCGGAATCCTAATAAACTATCTTTGGACGTCCCACATTATTTGGAGGATCTTTATTTTCACCAACTGCAATGATCATATTGTATTGCAGCCACCGCGCGTGAGTTAATTTAAATTTATCTAACATTCGATTGCTTTTGGTAAATGTTTATTAATAAGAGCAATGGAATGCAGGACTTACTTTGTTAATAAATTATTTGCATCTTCATCTATATTGTTCCGTCCAATGTTTTCCAGAATATATGTTTTTACTGCGTCTGGGTAACGATTATTGCTGCTCCAAAATACAAGCACCGTCGAATGGTTAAACTCAAAATTCTGCTTCGGTGGGCAACCTCGGCTAGCTCAGTGTACGCAGGGGTGGGTAACCTCAACCCTGCCCTTAGACAGAATTCCCTACACAAACAGCCTACACTCACAAGTACATATGAACATACACACGCAACTGACCGAACAAGTTGGAAGGCACTTGCGCAATTGCTGACTTTTTTCTCAGCAGTCTAAGTGAGCCTCTCTCTACCTGTTTCTCTCTCTCTTTGCAATGGGTTTTTCTTTTTTCCTCAGGCTCGCGTTGGTGCCGGTAATCGTTTGGGCGCCAGCATGAACGACCTGATTGTCGTGCGCATTTGCTGGCTCCCTTTGCCTAGTTGCCCATCCCTGCGGAGCGCCCCACGTAGGTCAGACCAACTTCGTCATGCTACACTTTCAAGTCCTTCGCGTGCACAACACCCAACGATCGTCCGCTCCCGTCTTCAACCTCCTAGCCGTTGTTTCCCACGGCTCGGACTATGCGACACTTGCGACATTTCCTGGCGAATTTGGCTTTGCTGAACTCACTCCGCATAAAACTTCGCCTATACACCTCTTTGCGCGTTTGTTTTTTGTAGTGCTGTCTGTTATGCTCAAACGCGTTGTGCAGGTGCTGTTTCACCTGTTCCTGTGCCAACCGGATTATGTCCTGCGTCGCAAGATCAGAGATCACGTGTTCGTCCAGGGACCGCAATGTCATGCTAGTTTATAGCTGGCTCCATTTAGCTACATGTGCTGCCCAAAGCCAAAAAAAACGGTGTTACCTCAGTTGCGCTATGGACAGCATTACGAATTGCAAATTCGTAACTCCAACTCCAGATGGTCTTGTTCTAGGTAAGATCGGATCGAATCGGATCGGATCGCTTCTGGGGGAATAGTCTTCATGTGCGATAGTCCATAGGCGTCAGCCATGCTCTCAAACTTCTTAGACATGAATTATCGGCCGTTGTCCGAGAGAATCGTCTCGGGACGCCGAATTTGAAAAACAATTCGTTCACGAGAAGTTCGATAACGTTCTCTGCCGTGGCGTGGAATGGCCGTTCCGTACTTACCTCTTGCCCTATAGAGACCTGCATCCGGTGGTTTATTGCCTTGGTTTCCTTGCAAACCCAACATCTGCCTACGTACTCGTGTATATGAGCCGCCAGATTGAGACAGTGGAACTGTCTTCGGAAAAGTGGAGCTTTTTTGCTGCGCATCCATGAAATGCTTTCGCGTCTTCATGAACCTGCTCCATCATTCACCATTCGTTTATACAGGAGTCCGTCCTGTACCTGGAGGACTGGGAAACAATCCCAATTCTTGGTTGCCTCGTGCACCAACTCTTGGTATTCTTCAGACTCAAATGTCACTTTCTGTATTCCCAGATCGTCAAGTTCGCAACTATTTTAAGTGTGTCTCAAAATCTGGTGCTTCGATAAGAAGATCGTCCACGTACAGTATAACATTAGAATTCAGCTGCGTGGGGATTACTTTGTCCATTAGGCGCCACAGAGTCTAAGTGGCGTTACAAGGCTCGAAAGGCATTATGGAAAATTGATAAAGCGGATGTCCCGGCTGAGTACTTTCCTCTAGTTAAATTTGCCAGAACGCTGACTTAAGGTCACCGCTGGAAATATAGAATGTCTGATCGATCGGTGACAGTATACCCTCAATGCAGTATACCCTCAATCTTGTCTATACGCCCCAGACAACTTCCTGTATCGCGGTAGATAACAAATAATGGCTTGAATGAAACTTTTGCTTGAACTCGATCCTCGCCCGAAGCTGTTGCCTGCGCTATACCGGCTTCGGTTGACTTTCGATAAGTCTCGTGCGCTTGGACGAGGGCAAACCTATGGAGCGAACCCTATGACCGATTCTATTGCATTCTGGGACTCTGGTGAGAATTTTCTATATTCTGGCGGGGAGTTGACTTCCATAATAGCCAGGTTCTGGTGCGGCACTGTCTATTCGCGAGCGCAGCGGATATGAATGGCTGGCCTCGGCCCCCGAATTACTCTTCCGATCATGGCTACAAGTTGTACTAATTGCGCTTAATTTAATTTCTTTAAAATACTTGTTTACCTAATGTTTCACCTTATTCTAATACTAATTAATAAACCCTAGATAATAAATACTAGAAAATAAATAATTGATAGTAGATTACAGATAACGACTAAAAAATAACAAAACACAATATTTCGAACACTAACACAATCATACCATGTATGTATGTATTCCTACTCGGATTTAATTTTTGTCCTCCTCGTGCTGGATAGCGTACTGCACTTCTTTATAAAAAAGTGAGTGATCGCGGAAAATCGCCTCCTCGAGCACGGCAAACGAGATCTTGAGGTTTTCAAGATTGGGTGCCATATTTTTAACACGTCTATTGTGCATCGCTGGGCAGAAGTACATATGACTTTCGCGCACTTGTGGACTTTCTGCTTTCAGCTGTCATTGGCTTTCCCGCCAAAGATTAATTTTCCCCAGGGTCGCGATGGTGCCGATAATCGTTTGGGAACGATAGCCAAATGCAACACTTATTAACCCATGTTCAATATGTTTATGTTATGTTCTAAGTTTATCCTAGAAAGCACACGAAAAAAACATTGGACTATAGGGCAATAAAAATAACCATCGAAAAATGTGTATCAAAATATATTTTACATAACTTTGCTTAATTTTTCCATTTTCACACTTTGTTTTCGCGTTCTTAGATAGTATAATTTACAGTGCAAGTTTACCGCAACTAAGTCAATTGCTAGATTGATAAATAATACATTTATAAAAACACATCAGCCCAAGTTAGACGGTAACAGGAGTCGCGGCAGCACCAGTATTTACTGGAACACACTTCATAGTTTTTATACCCTAAACCCATTGAAAATGGGTATAATGGAGGGAAGTATCTGCGATTTTTATTTCAATAAATATTTATATAATATATCAAGTTTATTTCAAAAGATTGATAACTATTTTTGTTTTGAAGCATAACTTCCAAACTATTAAAGCCAGAGCCACCAATATTTAAATATGTTCGGGTTTTGTTTTTTTTGGATACCTCTATCAATCTCCCCTAATATTCCTAAAACCAAAAGAAAAGCACAAGTCAAAAACTACAGGCTGTAAAATTGGTTTGCACATACATTTCAATTATATTATTATGTCAAATCAAGAATGTATTTTCCATAGTGGGGGCTAAACGCAGCTGCTTGGTGGAAGCACAAGCACAAACCTAATGGTAGTGTGGTGCAGTTGGTAAGGGATGTTCAGCAGTAGCTGAAGGGTCGGTTGTTCGACACCCGGTGCAACACACACATAATATCATTTTGGTCATACTTTTAGTTTAGGAGGAAATCTAAAATATAGTTTCAACATTGGAGGCCCATCACAGCCGTTGAAGCATACATACCAATGCAGAATTTTGTCTGGCGTATTTTTATGAATTATTGTTTTTCAATAATTGGTACTATGCAGGCCCTAGAAGTTGTCCAACTGAAGTTATGGAGTTGGCGGATGGAGCCCTCTTAGGGAGGTGACAGGAATTTACACATATATTTGTTTTTTGTGAATAATTTGTTATGTTTAAAATGTTATTTGACAAATTTAGAAATTTTATATCGTTTTTATAGGATTTCTATACTCGTTCACGAAGTTAAACTAGTATATTGGGTTTGTGAAATATCCGTCATGCTGTCCGAATGTCCGTCTATCCGGATGAACGCAACTTTTTCGGCGAAGATAGAGACTGAAAACTTTGGATATATACTTGTAGCTATCCTTTTCAGACAAAGTGTTAAGAATTTGTGCCGGGCTCACTGGGAGGCTGGCAATAACATGTCGATACACCTCAAATCGCAGATCAATAAAAGGTGAATATTTCCCACAAATTTAAAGATAGAGCCACCAAATTTGGAATTTAGATAGCTGATGACCTCCCCACAGATTGCATTTTTATATCGCGGCCACGCCCACTATAACGCCCCCCAGCGCACCCGCCCAAAAAAATCTCAAATCTTCCAAAATTTTTAAGTTAGGATCACCAAATTTGGCATATAATTTAGTGGTACGCTCCCACAGATCCCGCCCCCGTAATCGTAAAAACCGTTATATGTGACTCCAATCGGTAAAACGTGTTTATCTCCCACAATGTATGCGATAGAGCCATCAAATTTGGTATGTAGATAGCTGTTGTCATGCCACACCCATTGATATCCCGGCCACGCATAATGGAACGCCCCTTCCCTAAAAAGTCGAAATGTCTATATATCCCACAATTTCGAAGCTACAGTCACTAAATTTGGGATATATATTATTGGGAAGCTCCCCCAGAAGTTACAGAACAATATTTGGGGCAAGGAACCGAAATACCGAAATTTTTTTTGTTTAAATAACAATATTTAAGAACGTGAAGGAGTATAACACAGTCGGTTACGCCAGTACTTTTTTTTTAGTTTTATTACAGCACCGGTAAATGGTAAGGTTGGCGCTTTGCACCACGCGTAATCATTTTCTTTTATACCCTGAACCCAGTAAAAATGGGTAAAAAGGATATAATGTTTTGTGGTAATGTGTGTAACAAGCAGAAAGAGGCATCTCCGACCTCATAAAGGAGCCATGCCTGTCTGTCCTTCTATCTCTCCGTCTGACAGTCTGCCAGTATGAAAGCAGCGGAAACTTCAAAAGCTAGAAAGCTAATCTTGGTCTCATTAAGTTACTATATATATTATATGCTCAACAACTTTATCGACTTTTTTTTTGATAACTTGCTCCGTTTCATCAATATTTATTATATTATCTCCACACCACCGTGGAATATAATCTTATAAAATGAATACGACGCATTAACAAATATTTGTGATCCCAAATTCTGGCAAACTCACTTGATTGCCAAAAATATAAGTCTACTTTTGCCTGTCAATCTTCCAATTTTTGCATACATCCAGCAACAGTTTGTCCAAAAAATAATTACAAAATCTAAAAATTTGTCTATTTCCAACAAGAATGTCAGTGGCATATCATCTAAGTTTAAAGAGATTTTTATGTGTAGCTCATTTGTTCGGATGTTATCGCTTTTTCTGAGACTTGGGGATGTGTTTGCCAATAACTTTTCTGTTTATTGACAGGACCGACTAACTCGACGAGGTGGTGGGGTATAAATTGCTGTTAACGCCTCACTTCACTATGACCTTTGCCATTTTACCAGGCCTACTGATGCAGAGATTGCCTTCTTAAAAACAATTCTCCCATTTTACGCATTATTTGTCACGTTCTCCTATATTTCTTTTCCTTCGCATATTGGGGCTTAAATGCAGCATCTGGTTTGTACTAAGGAGGTTTTTTCTTTTGTGCCCCAAGCATCCCCGCTTTCAAAAATCGGATATGCATATATCTTTCACAGACTTTAAGCTAGAGTCACCAAATTTTGCAGATGTATTGCAGGAATGCTCCCCCAAACATTACAAAAAAATTGTTGGCCACACCCTTTCTCGGCCCCAATAATCGTGAAAACCGATATACCTGAAAGCTCAGAGTTTTTAAGCTTCAGTCACTAAATTTGGTATGTATATTTGTGGGAAGCTCCCCCAGAAGTTACAGAAAAATATTTGGGGCGAGTACCCCTACTCCCCACCCACCCCCAAAATCCGTGAATATCTCAAACAGTTTTAAAGCGAGACGAACAAAATTTAATATGTAGATAGCTGCTGACCTCATATTACATATTTTGCATCCTGACCACGCCCGCTGTAACGCCCCAAACGCTCCCGCTCCACCGGAAATGCCTATATCTCCCACAGGTTTTATACCGTGAGCCCATTGAAATAAGCTGACTTGATTTATCTATGTCCGACTGTCTGTCCGTCCGTTTGTCCGTCTGCATAAACGCAGCGATCTCGGGAACTACAAAACCTAGAAAGCTGATCTTGGTGTCATTCAGTTCGTACATATCATACGCAGAACAAATTTTTCAAATTTTTCCGATAGCCTGCTCCGTTGTATTAATAAAATCGATAAAAATCGAGAACCCTTTGTGTTTTTTTTTTTTTGCAATACCTCCCTCCAATCGCCCCCAGTATCGACAAAACCAAAAAAAAACTTTGTGTGTGTGTGTGTGTGTGTGTGTGTGTGTGTGCGTGTGCTGTGTGTCTGTGTGACTTGTAACATTGCTCCCTCTAATTCTATCTCTGCGCCTATCATTTCCCCCAACTTCTCTTCTCACTGCTCAAAATTCACAAAAAAAATTCCTACTTACCTAGGCCAACAGACAGCATCCGTTATTGTCTGATCAAAGAGTGCCGTTCCTATGCCAACAATCGCTTATCATTCCTCTGCACAAAAAAGGTGGGAGGTGTGATATTGCGAACTATAGGGGCATAGCTAATTTATCTGCAATCGCTAAATTTTTCGAAAAATGAATTACTTCGAATTTGCAGCATTTCTGCAAATCAATTATTTCCCCTTCGCAGCATAGTTTTGTTCAGACTCGGTCCACTTCCACCAACTTATATCTCGCTGGTACATGATGCTTTTCTAACGAAAAAAAGCAAACTGATGTCATTTACACTGACTTCAGCAAAGCATTGACTCCGTACACATATGCACTATTAGAAACGAGGCTAAGGGTGTACTTGAGTTTATTAAACATTGGTCGAAGGAATTCAACGATCCCTTCACTACAAAACTTTTGTATATCTCACTTGCACGTCCGATCGTGGAATACTGATCATGTATGTGGTGTCCGCAGTATAAATCCACCAAGACAGAATTAAGTCATATAAGAAGCAATTTCTGATATTTGCCTTACGTGCCTTAAATTGGGATCCCAACCTTCGTCTCCCATCGTACGCCAGCAGATCCCTTCTTCATAATTTTCCATCTTGTGTTGTCTTCCTTCATAAGTTGATTAATAGCGATATTGATTCCGCAGACACTATTACCAGCTATTCTTGCCTACATGCACCACCGACACAATTCTATTCGTCTTTTATGCCTAAAATATAAAATATTGTACCACTTTCTCTCCTCAGAACACTCTCTTCCCCTAATAAAATCATTGCTTTCAAGATACCTTCGCATACTAACTTTTAGCCCTCAGCTATTAGAAGGGGCATAGCTTGCCTGACGGGCAAAAAAAAAAATGTTCCCCATGGGGACAATGATTTACCATCTCTGTCTCCTATCTATCCTATTCTTATCTATCAAATACTAATTGTTGTTATTATTAAGAATGTTTCTTCCCACATCCCGAAAATGTTGCTTATTATTTAAGTAGATTTACATTTATTAATATATTTTTAATAGTAAGGTCTTCATAGCTAGATGTAGTATTTAATAGCATCACTGACAACATTTAGCTGTAACTAGTGGCAGTTGGTCGGTGATGCTTTTATCAATGTTTATAACTCCGTCAGGCTTTTAGCATTTTATTTTTATATTTATGTGTTTGTAGCTTGTCTTCAAACTCTGTATCTTTGCTGCCACTCGTTCTGTCGACTGTCTATATAAATAAATAAATAAATAAATACGTACCCTATCCTGAGGTACTCCCCAGCCCAATACGTTCACCATAACAAAAAGACAAACAAATTAAAACAAAAAATTAGTTTTAAAAGCGACTTAATTCAATGCGGAAATCGTTGCGCCTCTGCTGCAGACACGAGCAACGGAATCAGAGTCCAGGCTGCCTTCAGCATAGCTGGTCAATGCCAATGCACGTTGGAACGCTCGATCGTCAAGCCAATGGCGTGCAAGTTTATATGTTTGTATGCGTGATTTTTACAACCGTGGTGTATATAAATTTTATATTGGAAGGGGTTTTAAATAATTATAAAATAAAATAATATTTCTTACAATATGTAATTCACATTATATATGATAAACTTTATGCAAACTTGCAAATATATATTTAGATGTTAGTGGCTTTAACTCAAAAAATCCCCCCTGTCGACGCTGCTTCACGACAATGGAAATGCATGTGTTAATTTGCAAAATTGAATTTTGTGGACGACCCATATATAAATAATATATATAAAAGAGAGCATTCTATTTTACACTCTTTAAATTTGGAGAGCGCAAGTGAACCGATTTTGATTTCGTTCTCAATTTTGCAAAAAATCAAGCTGGCTTGTAGCTTTTGGTTTTAATGCGTTACTCATAATAGTATTTATATTGTCTTTGTTGCATAGTTTGGTTTCCTTAATGATAGATGATATCTGAGTTGTCCAAAGCAATTCAACGCTTATGTGAATTCTAAACGTAGAACGACTTCTTTTCCACCGTGCATATCCTATCATAAAGGTACTCGGGATAATAATTCTGTCATAACACACCTCATTGCTTCCTTTTTCCAAGATTCATAGTCTTGTCAACAGCAAAATCTTTTGTATCCCTACAATATATGAAGCCCTATCTTTTCTCGGATTTTTAAAATTGATCATTTTTACATATACGTTAAGGCTCTTAAGCAAAATTTTTTGCCTGGTCCGGATGGTATCCCAACCTGCATAATAAAGTACTGTGTGGTCCGTTAAATTTTCTACTTAATTCTTCAATATTATATTCTTCTTTTCAAAAAGACTGAAACTCCTTGTTCATAATTCCACTTCCCATGGCACAGGCCAAGAGCATTATACCCTGGGAAATCGTCAATGAATTTCGGACTGCAATACTGTCTCTAACCTTCTTGATGTAGTTAAGGTTATCTTCACTCAGACGGTGAACGTAGGGAAGGCTGAGTATCGAGTCGTGGCCGCTGATGTTTAGCAATGGTGACGCCGCTACTACCGGGAACAAATTTTGCATGCTCTTGCGATTGAAGTATCACGTGCCATTTACGGTTGTATGGGACGAGAAGGTGACCAGGTTTGTCCCATCTATCCTCATTGCGGCGTAGTCGTCGTAGGTGAGTGTTGCGCTGCGATCGTGAACGATGATGATGTCGTCATCCACTATGGTGACACGGGTGAGGCTGTACCCCCTGCATAAAGGCCTTGTACGCAACTGCTGCTCTTTGATCGCGTGCAGAATGTGGCAGTCGCAGTTTGTGAACAACTAGCTACAGCCAACATCTGCCCGTCGCAATCGGCCACCAGATTGTCATGGAGTTGAATTACAGAGCCATTGTGAGCGACTGGGAAGATTGTTATCTTCCTGCACTGCTTGCTTATTAAGGGGAACTCGATTATAAAGGTTATTACATTATCCTTACGTTCTACCTTAATATTAGATACTTTCAAAATGTCAGTGACTGGGGTCCCTGTGGTTTGGTCAGTGAGAATATTTACAAGATTAGAGTGATATTATTGCTGCATTTATTACATTTATTTTTTCTTAAGGTAAAGTGAGCATAAGGTTCCCTATTTCCGTTATCAACATTCTATTATGTGTGCTTAAGGTTACGAAGAGATGGCCGGTGTCGGCCTGCTTTTCTTTTGAGGACTTAATAATTCTGTTAACTGTGTCGGTCAGCTGATTGATCTTTTCCTGTATCCTAGAATTTATAGAAATTTGTCTATTGCTAGCAGTGACCAGTTGCATCTGAGTCAGTTCTGTTTTCCTGAAGTCGTCTGCGTCCGGGGTTCCCGCTACAATTTTAAGAGCTGAAGTACCTTGCAATGATACACATCGAGAGCGGAAAACATGTCCAGTACATGTCCAGTGTCAATTTCCAACAATTTCCTCATGTGGGATTGTGGAAACATTCCAGTCAGTTTCATGGTCTCCTCAGTCATCTTCCTATAGACCGTAAGGTTGGTAGTTTGCCGTAAGTACCCGTAACCCAAAGTAAAATGTCCCCGTCCATAATCGGTATGTAGTCCGCGTGTGAGTAGTCCGTCACGCGTGCCGTTGTTATAGACAAGATTGAAAAAATGGTAAGCGTAATCCAAAAAAAGATAAAACTTCTGTTGTAAATGCTAATGGAAAAATTGTGCTTTCAAATCAACGGAGGTTGTCCTTGTGGACTATCCTCCCCTCAATGAGGACCGTTGTCCCCAAGTCCGCTTCAACTTTTTTATCGGCGCACAAAGGCGATAACTTGTTGCCTAGTCTGCGATTCGTCTTCACCATAACCTTTTCCCCTACCCTGTTCTCCCGTATTTTGTTAACCCTAGCGTTCTGCGAAATTTGGGCCATCTCTATCTTATTCCTTACCTCGCGGGCAGATTCCGGGAGAGAGTTAAACGCGATGTCCTTAGGTTTCATCTCGACCACTGAGTGAATGGAATTGTTATACTCAATGGTGGCCTGTAGGATAAGGTGGACTTTATCAACTATACCCCTTAAGCACCTAGATATCTCCAAAAGGGTGCTGTGAAAACGCTCTACCTGCCCATTAGACGTGGTATGAAGGGGTGTTGGCTTTTGTGCAAATCTTACAGTTAAGGACTACCTCATTAGCCAATTTTGTCATTTTAGGAGAATAGTATTCCGTCATGACTTCTTTCACATTCTCCTGAGCCGCCCTATGGGCTCGATTCTGTTCTTTAGTGATGATTCCTCTTCTATCTCTGACGTCGAACACGTCGGCCACGAAGTTTTTGCAATACCAAAACTTCGTAGTCGGAAAGGCCCTTACCAACTCGTGTTGGAAACTAGCCAAAACTGGGAGAGTACAGTGAAACGCATTAACCACGTTTGGGTTAGTGGTGGCTTTTATTGTATCGGTAAAGTTTACCAAATGGCGAGTTTTTTCGCCGAAAAGTATGTAATTCCTTTTAAGAGGAAAGCGCGATTCCTCTAATACAATCTGATTCCGGAAACAGTTTAACGGCTTCTCTGTCGAATCGATTGTGTAGGACAAGGACAGTTCACTGTGAATCGTTGCCGCGTCAGCTCTAGCTTATCGCCGTTGTCCTGCAGGGTGTTCACGTTCGGATGCGACAGCGCGTCAGCTACATGGTTTTCTTTGCCAGGCTTATAAAAAAACTTGGCCCCTGTATCATCAATGCGCGCCTTCCAGCGCTTTGTTTTCGCATTGGGATTACCCTCGGATACCGAGAACGTAAGAGGCTGGTGATCAGTGAAAATATTTATGTCCCTAACCCCGTAAAGAAAATGCCGTAACTTCCCCAATGCCCAGACGATGGCAAGTAGCTCCCGCTCGTTGGTGGCGTAGTTTGCTTCCCTATCTTTTAAGGACCGGGATATCATGGTTATGGGGTGACCATTTTGCGACAGGACCGCACCTATGCCGAAGGCTGAAGCGTCTGTTGTCAAGTCAAAAGGCTTTTTATAGTCCAGGTACATCAGAATAACGTCTTCTGAAGCTAATATATTCCTGACTTTCTGGAACGTGTTCCGCTGAGCATCGTTAAATTGTTTTGGGACCTTTCTAGACCAGTACTTGCTAATGGACCCGTTTTCCCCTTTTAGGATGTCAGAGATTGGTTTCGCTATCGCTGCAAAATCTTTGATAAAGCAGGTAGTAGCTTGCTAATCCCAAAAAGGACCTTACTTCAAACACCGTGCTCGGCTCAGCGTAATCCCGAATGGCTTTCAGCTTCTCTGGATCTGACTTTGCACCATCTTTAGTCACTATAAAACCGAGGTACTCGACGCTTTCTTTAAAAAACTGTGACTTCTCGTGCGCCACGCGCATGTTTGCTTTTAAAAGACTCCCTAACACCCAGTCGACATGCCTGACATGGTCTGTCTCGTTTTCCGAAAGCACGATGACGTCATCTACATACAAGTAGCAAGATTTTCCAATCTGCTCCCGCAGAACCTCACCTATGGTTCTCTGAAAAATGCTCGCTGCATTCTTCAAACCAAAAGGAAGTCGATAAAACTCGTACTTCCCACCGTTTATCAAAAAGGCCGTCTTCTTACGATCTTGCTCTGCCAGTGTGAACTGGTGATAACCTGATTTCAGGTCGAGCGTCGTGAAGTTTTTGGCTTTACCCAGGTTAGCCAGTATCATTGCGATGCTTGGCATTGGGTACCTGTCCGCAACAGTCTTGAGATTGAGCTTCCTAAAGTCTATCACTAGACGTTTATTTCTATTGCCCAACTCGTCTGTGCTTTTCTTATCGACCACCCACAGTGGATTGTTATATGGCGATTTCGACTTTCTGATAATGCCATTTTTAATTAGTTCATTGACTTCTGAAACGACAAAATCCTCCACACTCCTAGGATAGGGATATAGCTTTGAGTAGACCACATTTTCGTCTGTCGTACGGATAGTGGCGACAACAGCCGTGTTATAAGGCAGCGCCTCGTTAGAGTCCGCAAAAGCCTTCTTGTTTCGGTGACGTACTCGCAGGAAATCTGCCTTCACCGCAGGTGGTGCCTCGACTTCTATGTTCTTCGTGTGATTGACGTTCACACATTGGTGGTACATTAACGCTTCCGAAGTCGCACCAAAATTGAGCATACCTTTTTTTTAGGCATAACACCGCTCCTACCTGCTTTAGCAGGTCCAGCCCTATAATTCCGTCAAAGGTGGATAAGGAATCTAGTAGGAAAAAATATGTGTCGCACCCAAGCATTGACAACGAAAGGGGACTCGACAGGGACGACGCCCTTAAGGCGTTTGTGCGGCCTGATGTAAGATTTTGCCGCACCCGTGTCGATTAAAAATTTCATGTCTACCCTCGCTAATCTCCGTCAAATGAACGGGAGCAGGGACCTTCCCCTAAAAAATGGGTGTTATCGCTACCATAATCTGGGCTATTTTCATGTTGTTGTTCGTCAGACACCTCTTGTGCCGCGTGGGCATAGCTCGTGATCTCAACCTGGCTTGCCTGGATGCGATCTACCTCTGCCTCCTTTGGCCTGTCGCGCGCTCCGATCCGGCAGGGCGCTTATTTCCCTAGCCTTGGTTGGCGTTAAGCTTTGCTGAGCCCTAGGGATTCGAAAAGTTTGTGGGCTGCCTCCACTTGGAAGTAGAAGGGTCGACTTCCATTGGAACTGGTTCTGCTTCTTGAAATGGAGGTTCTTGCCCAGGCCACATTGAGAGAATGTAATGCTTTATTTCTTGGTGCTGCTGTTGCTGACGACCTTGTGGGCGCTGCTCTGGGCGAGAACGTTCTTCTTGCTGATTAGCCTCCACTTCCTGAGTGCTAGTGCTGTCGGCAGATTCGCAGGGTGAGCCGAGAACAACACATCGGTTAGACTGGGCTTTAGTCCACAGATGAATACGCGAAGCGCGTCACCCCTGAACTTTTCACACATACCAGCTGCCAGATTGCTGGGCTTTGGGCTTTATTCGTGAGTGACGTGAGTTTCTTTTCGACCTCATCGTAGTACAGTAGAATGGACATGCGACCCTGCCTAAGCGTACCCATTTCCTGTTCAATCACATGGATAGGCCGCTTGTCACTATAAGTAAAGTCCAACCTTGCTATTATGGCCTCAAAGTTTAATGGCGTGTTAATTGAGGCTAGAACCGCGTCTGCCGAGCCTCTAATTTTACTCGTAATGATTACGGTGGCTTGGTAATGACGTGAGCTTCCGTCATATTTCTTTAAAATTTTATAAGCGGCAAGCGCCGCTTGCCTCCAGGACACGTAAATGTCTTGAGTTCCATGGAACTCAGTCAGACATTTTACCTCGTCAAGCAACTCGTTGCATTCTACCCATTCTACGATTTCAACTTCTTTATAAACCCCCACTTTCGGCACCGAAAGCTGTGTATTTCTTAATTTATTCTAAACTTGCGCGATTTGATGCTTAAACTCTTGCCTTAGCGCAGTCTCCCTATTTGTGAATTCTTGCGCCTGCGCTGTGAGCGCGCTGCGCACAGCGGCATCAATTATTGCACGCAATCCATTGATTTTGAAACTTGTAATGAATTAAATTCTCCTATTAAGCTCGCTAAAATGCTATCGTCGCTATCGTAGTGTTCGTCTACGTCACAGTCGCTCATTCGTATTCAAACCGAACGTACATAAACGGATAACAGGCTTTTCTTTATTTTATTTATATTTTTTATTTTTATTTGTTTTAAAATTCCACTCTCACTGTCGCAAACCACTTACATTACTTTATTGTTGCTATATGGACTTAATGTACTCCCTCGCTGCGGTCGATCAAAGATTTGCTTGTTTGCTGTACTGGTGTACTCCGCTGCCCGAAGAGCTCCAGCGGCTTCGGTGTACGAAAAAAATATAATTCGTGTGCTCAAACACACGCGCTGATCAAGTTGACGTAGGTCAGCAACAACTGCACTGGGCGTAAATTATGTTTCGTTCAGCGCAGGTTTTATTGCCCACGAGACAAAGTTTTTTGTTTCGAAGACACAGCACAAAAATAGGATGCGCCTCAACGTTTGATGGGCGACTTTGTGTTGTTTTTTTTTTTTTATACCCTGAACCCATTGAAAATGGGTAAAAAAGGGTATAATGGTTTTGTGCAAATGTATGTAACAGGCAGAAGGAAGCATCT
>SCDT01000226.1:0-48162 GCA_004143765.1 Drosophila melanica
AACTAAATGAAAAGTAAGGGCTTAAACAAAATTAAGCAAAAGTTGTAGTTGTACATACAGTAAAGCATTTTGTCCACGATATAGGCATCGGAGAGTCCGACCTTAACCGGATGCTGATTGTCCTGTATATTATTGATCAGTATGGGCAGCTGATAGTAAACGAACACAATATCGCCGTTCTGATGCAGCGTTGCGCTGAACGTAAACTTGCCATAATCGGGCTTATCCTGCAGTGTCACATTTTCCCAGACGACTGTAAAGGCGGTGCCTGAAATGGAATACGAATAATGAGTATATATAGCAGTCCGAGATACGATTTGAGACAAACCATTATCCTGCAACCGCACAAACGAATCGTGCGACATGCTCGAATCAAAATTAGCCATCAGCGGTGCGATATATGGATTGGCCGCCATCCAGGAGAGCACGTCCTCGCCAGTGTACAGGAATCCGCCGATGGCAACCATTATATTGCGCACATAATGCCCGTAGAAGGGAAAATCAAATTTTAACTCGACCGGCATGGCCTGACGATGCGACGAGAATAACATATTGTTATCGGGTATCGCATGCATTTGTTCCCACAGTGCCGATGTCTCCTCCTTGCTCACATAGAGGACGCTGCTATAGTAATCGAAGTGACCCTCGCGTCGGGCTAGCGATGCATTGATCGCCTCCTTGGTGATCACGTCGTCGGGCACATCCACATCATCGATAAGCGGTCGCTCGGTGGTTGTCGCTGTTGCCTGGATGGATGTGGCTGCCACCTTTTTCGGATATTGCGATGGCTGCGATGCGGCCGCCAATTGAGTTTTCTTTNCGCTGTTGCCTGGATGGATGTGGCTGCCACCTTTTTCGGATATTGCGATGGCTGCGATGCGGCCGCCAATTGAGTTTTCTTTGGCGGCGCAGATGGCGACGCGGCTGTCGCCTTGTCATTCACCGTGGTCACTGCACGTTTAACAACAGTTCAAATGTAAAAGGATGTCAAATTGTATTTCTCAAAAAAAATATATATATAAATATAAATTCATGTAAACAGAGGTCTCGTCCAGTAAATGTAAAAGCTCACTGACTTTTCATATACATATGAATGTACGTATTGTTTTATATCTATAATTTTTGTTAAATTTATTTGGATTCTATTTAAATTATAACTGAATCTTTTTATATCCTGAACCCGACTAGAGAAATCTTGTTTGCTTTTTTATTTGACAATATTCAATCGACGGTATAAATATTTTGCCAAGACTATTTAAATATTTTGAAAAACTATATTTTTGATCTGTTACCAATCAAAGTATATATAAGCAAAGATTGGCGTCCTTTCATTTTTTTTTTCCTTTATGTGTGTCGTGATTAACGCATTCTTCACTTCCGCAAGCTGATAGCAAGTGGACAAAGGTATTTGACATTTGCTCTATTTAGTAGATCCGAAAATGCTGTTGTATTATGTATGTACTATATTATAAAATTACTCTATATTATCAAATTAATAAATGTAAAAACAAAAACCACACTACAAAAAACCATGTTGCATTGTGGGCAGACCGCGTAAGGCGACAGAGAAAAACAACGGTTTTATTCTACGGCAATTTAAGAATAATCCCTCAGAACTCCTAAAAATGTTACCAGTGGTCTTTCTAACGGAAACGAAATCGGTGCTCTTGCGCTCTCACAATAAGATCTCTCACGTAAAATTCTAAAAATAGAATGCGCTCTCAGCTTGGAATGCTAAGTGTCGTGAGAGCATTTATGTTTGATCTTGATTTCAATTTCAGCAGGCCGGCCAATTTTAATAATTTTTGATTTTCGAGCCGCGAGTAAACCCTTTCCCTGAATAGGCTATGTTTACTTTTTTAGTGCTTTTAACATTTTATTCCAAAACTACTACAAAAAAATTGCTAAATCAGTACAATTGTATATCAGTATGAAGCAAAATGTCTGCTGCATATATACTGAGTTTCAATTAAACCACTAGTTTAAATATGTTTTAAATAAACATTTTCTGAATGAAGTGTATAAATAAGGGTATTTTTGCCTCGATGCACCAAAACTTTTTGCTCTCGAAAAGCCACTCGGCTGGTATGGCGTTTGAAGAGCGAAAAGCCACACCATAAATTTTTGCTTACGTTCAAATCCATTGAGTAATACAGAACAATGAGGAGAAAAGTCAATCCGAGCTTTTATTTCCGTTGCAAAAACCGCGGCCGAGAATCGCGATCCATTGCAAAGTAAACAGCAACAAATCTCTAAAAAGCAACAACAGTTTACATTGTCCTCTGTTTTGTTTTGGTCCAAAACAGCGGCCGGAATTGAATTGAATTCTCTGCAACAGGGGGGAGGGGAGCAGGGTTTAGCAATGAAGGAAAAGAAAAAGAAGAGTGCAGATCATAGGCAGCAGTGTGCACGACGAAAAGCACGACGAAAAGAGACATAAACTTTTCGCTTATGTTTTTATCTGAAACGGCGGCTGGCGAGCGTTTCTAGATCATTTCGGGGGGTACAGGGTGTAGCGAGGCGCAGGTAGCAAGAAATTTTGCCTGCCGGTAAAGTAAAAAAGGGAAATGGTCCATAATTCGGCGCCGCGACATGAAGTCACATCATTTTCTGTTCGGCTAAAATTGCACACTCGCACAGAAACCTAAGATGCGACGTCGCGTAAAATGAAACCTTTAGATTTTCATGCATAATATGGGTTGCGGACACGCATACTTATGCATCGGCACGGCAATGTGGGTATTATTTTGGTGCAAACATACCCTTATTTATACACTTCATATATAAAATGTTTATATAAGACATATTTAAACTAATGGTTTAATTGAAACTCAGTATTTATGAAGTATTATTGAAGTAGTTTTGGAATAAAATGTTAAGCACTAAAATAGTAAACATACCCTATTCAGGGAAAGGGTGTACTCGCGGCTCGAAAATCAAAAATTATTAAAATTGGCCAGTCTGCTGCAAATTGAAACCAAGACCAAGAAGATAAAGATATATGTTTGGGACTTTAAAGAAATACGTTTGATCGGAGAGAACTTTATATACATACCAACAACAGGATAACTCGCCGTTTCATAAGGCAATATGAATGATCGACTTTTTAAAGGAAGTTGGGGTTAACAAGCTGATCAAATATTTTACACAGCTTCGTTAAAATACTTTTTCCGATCAATGTGACTACATATTGGTTAATATTCATTACAATTTATAACATGTTAGCATTTGTATATGTCTGTCATATGTGCATACAAATGCGTATTTGGACATTTTTGAATATTTTCAATCGCAATTTTGAATACACTTACATTTTGAATTTACACACTGTATTGATCCGTAAATAGTTAATAAAATTGCGATATGCGCGCACGCACGACCAAAAATTTTCGCCATTTTTCTCGTCCAACCCGCACGACAAGCGCACATGTCCGTTAGCACTGAATGATCAAAAAATATTTGTGACAAACAAAATAAACCGCTTACACTTGTATTTGCATTTTCATGTTCGTACAGCTTGGTCTCACTGCTTGCGTCGAAACAATCGATGTGGTATTTTATCCATATATACTCGCAAAAGTTTTTGGGTTTTTAAAGTGGCCAGTCAAACTAAATGTACAGTATACTTAATTATCAACAACAATGAATCAATTAAAAACAAGTCTTTATTAATCGTTAAATCATTACACGAAATATGCAGCACCTGTACGTGCGATAAATACCAGAATGTAAACATATGGTTATAATGTAAGCCAAACATCCATATATTCAGTCTAGTATGACTTAAGTAAGTTTAAAAGGTAATTTAATATTGCACAAATTACTAATTATATGTAATTTATTTTACTATAATAAATAAATTTGCAAACGTTTTGAGTTAAAAAAAACATCATTGTACACTGGCAGGTATAAAAGTTCAAAAGTATCGATTTAATTGTATATATAATTACATTAAATTAAAACACGAAATTTAAAACATTTATTTTTGTGTAACATTTGAATTTTTTGTGGTCGATTTAGTCTTATAACTATTAAATTTGGTATAGTCTGTTATGTTCACTACGATGTTTTTGCTTAAGCTATAAATAAATGCCACTATATATCGATATATAAATGTAAGAGACATAACGGCTCTGGCCAGCATAACAGTCTCATAACATGGCACACAGCTGCCACTCTGCTGTTATTGTTCAATCTAACTGGGTCAGTTTAAAAGTCGCTGCTGTTTGCAAATTTTTTTATATATTTATATATTTGTGTGTTTTTGTAAAAAGATTTTTTTGAAGTAACGAATAAAAGTGTTTGTGTTTTGCGCTTAAAAATTAAAGTGTTGTCGAATTTTTATGTGACAACACCAAAAAGTCCCAAAGGCTGCCGTTGCCGGCAAATGCATCGCACACAGCCAAACGCGCGTGTGTGTAATGTGTGTATGTGTGACAATGTGTGCGCAAGATTAGATCACTTTTATTGTATTTGTTGTAGTTGCTTGCATGCGAGTGCATAATGCGGCACACGGATCTAACTAATTTGGCAATGCGCTTCTTGGAATTGCATAATCAATGAATGTTTGGTTTTTTTGAGTGTGCGTGTGAAATGCGTTTGCAGCAGCCGTCGTGCGCGCGCGTCATCTATGTGTATGTGTGAGTGTCTGTGTGTGTGTGAGTGTGTGTGTGTGTGTGTGTGTGTGGGCGTCTCTTGTCGTGTGAATGAAAGTGACACAAAAACTTATAAATAAGTGCTCAAAATCATTATTGATTGCCTCATAAAGCAGCGCTGATCAGCTGCCTGCAATTGTCATTGTTGTATAGTTTTGTTGTTGCTTGTGCGCGCGCGCAACTTTTGCTAGACAATATTGGTCAACAAGCGCATATATATATATATATATATATATATGTGTGTACCAATTGTTTATTTGGGCAATGCAACGTGCTTGACCTACATTTTTGTGCTTTATGTATCACACAATTCTTGCAATGTGCGAGTGAGTGCAACTTTTGTTTTCATTGTGCTCTCCCACTCGCACACATGCAAGTGCATTTGCATACAAAGCGAATTTCAATTAGCATTTGAATTTTGTACTTTGTCTGAAAGGCAGCCAGCCCTCACCCCCCAAAAAGTACTATGTAATTAACAGCCAAAGAGCATAACAGAGCGCTTTAACAGTTTGTTGACAGTTGACGTGCGCTCTCTGCCTATCTCTCGCTCTCACTCTCTCTCTCCCTCTCTCTCGATAAAATTGTCCATGCATGTGATAAAGATAAATCCAAAAGACGCAAGTGGCAATAAACTAATAAACTTAAATGCTAGATAAGATTGTAGACGCTGCCACAAGAAGACAGACACACACACACATACACCTTGCTAATGTGTTACAGCTAAACGTAATGACAAAGTCCAAAAATATGTTTTAAGTGCACATCAAATAGGGAACAACAAGAACAGCAGCAGCCGCCACAACAACAAGCTAGGGTCGCAACTGATAATGATAATTGGGTGATAATGAGAATGCCGATTGAGTTCCGCTTCGTTGGCCGATAAGCATTACATAGTGTACATATACATAAGTATATATATATATATAAACTTATATATACATATATATATAAAAAAAACACTCAATATATACTTTAATATAAATGTGCATTTGCTAGAATAATAACTCCAAATTGTTTTGTGTGTGAACCGGTTCAACAAAAATTGTAATGTGGTTTAAAACAGCTTAATAAACACATTGCATAAAATTGTTAGATATTATTACCACTCAAATATAGTCAAACAGTTGTTTTAGTAAACTGGTTGCGAACCGCTTAAATATATTTTACCATAAGTTATCGTTATGAAGCAGCTTAACACTGTTTTAAGACCATATCTAAGCAATTATTGTAGTATTGTATTGTAATGTAGCTATTATAATATATTATATTATTCTCAATTGTAGACTAGTTACCAAGTGGTACAAGAAATTTATTTATTATAGATTTTAAAATGAAATCGGATGTGTATATTATTGGAAAAGTTCTAGAAATATTTGCGATTAAAAAGTGGTTTTGGTCTTGTTGAAATTTAGTGTTTAGAGTAGTGTAGTAAAGTTTCATAGAGCTGGTTCTTAAGCGACTCTAGAGAGGCTCAGCATTATTATATACAGATATTCTTACGAAAAGTATTATTAATTTTAGTAGGATTTTAAAAGTTCAATCCAAAGCATAAAAATTGGTTTTGGGAATATTATATTTTTTAAATATGTTCATATATTTGTGTGTGTGAGTCTGTTTGAAAATAGTTAGGGTATTTGCTAGTCGTTCACTGCTGATTAGCGTCTTCTCATTTATCTCCACCCCACAGCTGCAACAATGTGCTTGAACTTGTCTCCCAATTGAAATACGCAAGCAAACCAAAGAGCCAATTTTGACAAAGCAGCACCGTCCAGGCAACAGGTTGTGAGCCCGACCAACAACTGCACCCTCTCCCCCGCCTCACCGCTTCGAAAGCGACAACAAGAGTAACTGCAGCAGCAGGAATTAAAATGCAGCAGCGCCGAAATGGCCAGTGCCAGCCGCTGGCAAGCAACGGCGCCTGCAAGGATGCAACAGCAACAGCAGCAACTGCAACAGCTGCACGAACTGCAGAAGTCGCAGCAGCAGCTCCGGCAGCATCAAGTGCAATGCCGATGGGTTGCGGCTGCTATTTTTCGCTGGCCTGCTCGATTGGCTCGATGAGCTTGGCTTGCGGCAGCCTCTGGCAAATACCGAATACCACCGATCGCATAACGCTGCAGCGCGGCCTCTTCCTCACCTCCCTGGGCTTCATCTATTTCGTTTCGCTTACCGATTTCTGCAACAAATATCTGCTCGAAACGAAGCGGGGTCAGCAGTTCCGCAACAAGTATCGCCTAATGATATCCGATGTCCTGGAAATAACCAACAAGTGAGTACCGCCCACATTCCACATTATATATAATATATAAACACTATATTTATATATTTAAACTACAGAATATAGACTATCAAAATATACAAATTTTCTTTTAAGAAAGAGTTTTTTTTTTGGGAGCGTAGCAATTTTATAAAATCTATTTATCTACCCTAACTTTAAAGCTAGATACATACAATTTATACACACAGATTACTGATGACCTCCTCTAAAAATAGCACAATTTTTTTTTTGGATATGACCACTGGGGACGTGAGAAATCGTTAAAATCTTAGGGAGGGTGAATGTTAGCCAATTTTAGAGCCAGACTTATTTGTGATCTGATCTGCGAAGAATGAGCCGAAAATCATTAAATATAATTTTAATAAATTTCATCAATGCTAAATTTATATGAATGTAAAAGTTAAGATAAGATATAGAATTATGTTTTCTGTAAAATTCCAATTGCTGTTATTTTATCTATCCAAGTGTATATAGAAAGTAAATAGCTGTATTGATTATGTTTTCCTTTTTTGTTTAACCTATTATATTCAAGGCCCGACACTTGGCCTTCGGTCAATGTCGCTGATGAGTTTCAAGTAGCCTTGAAAATGAATATGCTGCTCAATTAGAATTATGGATGCTTCTCGCACTCGGTTACTCACACGTTCAATGATTCAGCTCAAGAGAGGGTCAAGGTCAAGGATTTCACAATTGGCAATTGGCAGCTGGTGCCGGCAAACAAACGAATAACTTTAGCGCGGAGCTGACCTAAATCTTTGGCCAGCAGTAGAAATTGTTAGCAATGACCTTAGCCGAATTTGCCTTATTTTTCATCTTCGAATATACATATGTATGTATTCTTGTTCTGTAACATAATAACATAAATCCAGATCCTAACTATCCATCTATTTAGCTGACTATGTAAACTGTCCCAGTTTTCAAGATAATTCGATGCAATAAGCATAGATTGGTTTTCTTATTGCAGACAGTATAGAATTGAGAGAATTGTTCGAATAGACTTACTATAACATAAAGTTGTCATAAAAAAAAAATGTGTTTTGAAAGATAACTAACCTTATCTTATCAACACCAAAGCCAAATCGGTCAAAATCTTATCAGAGTCTAACTTCTTTATATATGGCACACATTTGAACAATCGGTTGAAAATGTGGTTTTAGGTAGATCACAAATTGATTGGACAGGGTATTGGAGCTTCGGCAATGCGAAGACTTAATTAAAATTATTAATTTTTTTTGTTTCTATTTTTCAATGAAAACAATTCTATATTTGATCATATTTTCAGCGATTTTTTAACCAATTTTTGTTTTATAATGCAATTGGAATATATTTTGGTGTGTTCCGTTTGCTTGCTTTGTTGATCAAGAAGAAGAAGAAGAAGATCAAGCATTCCAGTTCAATAAACAATAACTGAAAAGAAACAATAAACCTAATCGAAATCGCATTGCAATCGTCAATTGGCGACCATTCAAACTGGTTCGGCTTACCCCCTCCATCCGCCCCGCCACCCCTGCTGTTGCTGAGTGTTAATTAAACAGTGTGTTGAATTGTTTAGCGTATTTTGAATGGAATCACTTTACCCCCGCCTTCGCCCCGACGCGCTGCCCTCTGTCCAGTACTCCTTGCTACTTGAACTGAACTCGCTTGAGTCCATTTAGATAATGATTACATGCTGTGCATTCAAAATGTGTTATACAATCGTTGGATCATGTGACTTGCATACAATTGTGATGCTGAGAGTGACTATTACATGAAATAACAGTAATTGCTGTCGCATCTGTTATATTACAGCTGGCAATTGGCACTAACTACTGTTATACTGTTAGCAACAGGTGCATGGCAACAGAAACACTTGACAGCAGTTTTTATTTTTTTTTTTTGTGATAAATCGGATAAATCGGCTATATCTGTTGATTGTTCATACTAGTTTTGGAGCTAGTTGAATTTTTCCACATTAAAATGCTTTTGAAAAACTGTGATACTATACTGTTATATGTTCACTAATGTCCTGTCCCTTTAAAGCTGTTATACTGTCTCGTATTAAAACTGTTATAAATTATATTTATATGAAAAATTATAATTATATACAAGAGAAAACATGATTTCCTATCAAAAATATACTAATACTGTACTACGTAAAGTATTATACTATCCCAAAACTTGTTATACTCAATTTACTGTTGAACTGTTCCACCTCAACTATTGCCTATATATATATATATGTACATATATATCTTGTTTTCAAAACTAGTTAGCTTTACTAGATGAATGTCTAGATTAGTTAAAATGCATCACTAAACTAAATCGATATGAAAAGTGTTATACTATAGTAGTATATTGTATAAGTTTGTGACGCACGCGGTGTAATCAAGTCCAGTGATAATCAACTAAACCCTGGGCAGACAGTAAACCTCACCCTCCCCTTTGCTGTGTGTGTGTGTGAGTGTGTGGGTGTGACTCTATTGTTGTAGCTGAACAGTGCATTGTGTCTGACAGTTAAAACAAATGTGTGTTTGCTTGTATAAAAAAAAATACAAATAAAATATATACTATAACTAACTATTGTCGCGCAGAACACATTATGAACTAAATGAAACGATTGTGTGTGTGTGAGTGTGTGTGTGTGTGTGCTGTTGTGTGCTTAGTTATATTGACTAACGAATAGTATGAAACTGATGGCAATTTGTGAGAGGCTCGTGGCCCACAATGCACATCGCCCCTCGGCCCTCGCCCCTTGCACCCAGCATCTTGATCAGCCTTGACTTTCATCATAAATCTTAATTAGACATAGTTGTGGCACTTTATTATTATTATTATTATTATTATTTGTATATGTTATATGCATATGTATATGTTTGATTATTGCCAGGCGAGGCTCTATTTAGACGCCCATAGAACGACCCAGTAACCGATATCAATATTTAGCACAATTGCCGTTGATTGTTATAAATGTTAAATGCGAACTTTTTGGCCGCAAATTGACACCTCTGCTAATTCATTAGCATCATCAGCCATGGACACTGGTCAGTGCCCAGTTCATAACTGAAACTAACTATTGATACCATCAACGTGGCCAAGGCAGAATGAATTCTTGGCACGACATTTCAACCCAAAGGAGTGGTTTATTGGGTGCGGTCTGTTAGAGATAAAAGAGAGAGAGAGAGAGAGAGAGAGAACATAATTGGATTGGTTTACCCAAAATAGAACAGCAGAAATTTTACTGTTGAAAAAAATGTTATTAAATCACTGAAAACAACCCATTGCAGTTAGTTGAATCTGGTTACAAATATTTAAAATTGTTTTCAATTTATACAAATGCATATATAAAATCTAGTCTAGAAAATCGGTTGACAAACAGTTCAATATGAAAATATATTGTTAAAATATGCATTCGACAAACTAATCAAGAAATTAATCATTATATAAATACAAATCAGTTCCTAAAAGTACTCTGGCACGGAAATTTCTGTTAAGCTAGAACAATTCTCATCAAATATAATAAAACCGTTTTGTTTTTGCACCGGCATTGAGCTCTGATTTAATCAGCTAGAACATTTTAAATTATCATGGCAATATTTTATATATTTAGTTCCGCTAGGAGCACAATCAGTCGAGAAATACGTTGTTAAAATCGTTCTAAATTGTGCCGCAAATTAGTTAATTTAAACGGAAATATCTTATCAGATATATATAAAAATATTTGCTAATTGTTTTTATATATGTGTGAGCTTAATCAGGCTTAAATTTCTTAATTTTTTAAATTAAATTCCAAAAAAATAAAAGTTTTAAATACTAAAATTCTTGTAAATACTATTTTGCGTTCAATTTAAGAACTTTTGTTTTATGTAAAAGAACAAGTACAACAAATATTATTAATAATATTTTGGCGAATTTTCGCCTTCAATGTATATCGATATATATATTTTTCTTATCGATTTACCTCAGTTATCTGTCTGCAAAGCTTGATCAAATTTGGTTTTAAAGGAAGATAAATAGATTTTTTTTGAAATTGCACGTAATGTTGCCACGTTTTTCTTCGAGTGTAAATGTAGCTGTATGTTAGCTATTGTCTAGTCGATCAATATGTTTTGTTATTATACAGGCATTATCTGTTAGCACAAACATTCAATGAGCTTGTGTAACGTGCATCCTTTGTTTAATGGGGCGTTATGTCATAGAGTGGAGCACTCCTAAACAGCTTGCCCCACTGCCACTCGGCAAACGCCTACCGCCCAGCCGCCCACTGGCGTATTGTGTATGTTGACGCCCTGCTGTGGCCTTGCCCCAACGCTGACCCTGACCTCGCGCAAACAAAATAAACAAAAAAAAACACACACATTCATAGCGCAAATGAAATCATCAACGTGCCATATAGCCAATCCCCCCAACCGTCGTCAGTTATTGGTATTAAATATCATAATTCCATTTATCAAATAACTTTAGCCAATTTGTAATTTCCAAGTGCAATAAAAAGGGGGGTGGGGGGCGAAAAAATAAAGAAAGATTTAAACAAGATATTCATCGAAAATGTGAATAGTGTGGGGTAACTCTAAAAGAAAGGAAAAAGAGAAAATTGAGTGTTGGGCTCGCGTTCAAATCGTCAATGGCTTAATTCCTTGGCCAACCCCAAATTGGTAAAACACAACATATTTCATTTGCGGCTCTTCTTCTTGCCGCTCGTCTTGAGTTTTTTCAGCTTTTTGTCGTTTGCTTGTTTATTGCTGTTTTCTTTCCGGCTGCAACTGCTGCTGTTGTTGCTGCTGATGTTGTTGCTGCTGTTGTTGTTGCTGTCGCGAGAGCCTTCCAGATGAAAGCTTACGGATTTGGCACTATTGCTTTGCGACTCAATATCATTGTACGTAATGGCAGCCATTAATTCTGCTGCAGCTGTTTCCGCTGCTGCTGTTACTACTGCCGCTTTGGCCGCTGTTGCTGCTGCTGCTGCTGCTGTTGTTGTTGCTGTTGCAGCTGACATTTCTGCCGCACCAGCGCACATTCGTATCGGTGCATGATAGCAAATGTTGGCGCCGCCAACAGCTCCGAGCCGCGTCACTTTTGGCTGAAAATCGATCAGCACCGGGCGCGGAATTAGCTGCTTTTCCTGTGCCAACAGCTGCTGCTGTTGCTCGACAATTAAACGCTGCTGCTGCTGTATTAGTTGCTGCTGCTGTTGCAACATTTTCAAATGCTTAGCTTGCTTCTGTTCGCTTAGCAGTTGTTCCTGCTGCTGCTGTTGTTCCTGCTGCTGCTGTTGCTGCTGCTGCTGTTGTTGCTGTTGCCGTTGCTGCTGCCGTTGCTGTTGCTGCTGCTGCTGCTGTTGCTGCAGTTGTGGCAACTGTTCCTTTGGCATCGGATAATTTCGAAGCTCTTTTATTAACGACGAATATTTCACATCCATCACAATTGGCGGCGGATCAAAGTTTTTCTCCTTCTTCTCCACATTCAGCTGCTCCGTTTCCGTCTCCATTTCCTTCAGCTGCTCCGTTTCCTTCTCCTTTTCCTGCTCCGGCGCTGGCTCCATGTCCGATTCCGAGTCACACGACTCCACATCGCTGCTGCCTGGCGACGAGGCATCGCTGGCATCCGTTTCCAGCTGCTCGGCATTCTCCGTTTTGCTGTCCGCTTGCGATTTTTTGCTGCCGCTGCGACGCGAGTGTCGCGATGTTGCTGCCGCTGGCTGATTGAGACGCCGCATCATCGGCCGATATAGATACCGGATGGGCAGCGGTTTCTTGCCGCGCGCCAACGGTATCGAAACAAAATACTGATAGCTTATGTCGATGCCATCCTCAATGGTCTTTGGCACCTTGTGCTGATCCACACGCACAATTTTTGGCGCCAATGTTGCTGGCGTCGCAGCCTTCGATAGCTGCTGTTGCTGCTGCTGCTTTTGCTGTTGCTGTTGTTGTTGTTGTTGTGTCTTCTGTTGCTGTGGCTGCTGTTGCTGCCTGACTTGCACACGTTTGGCTGCGAATTGTTTTGGTACAGCAGTGGTTGCTGCTGTTGTTGTTTTTGCTACAGCTGCTGTTGTTGCTGCAGCTACTGTTGTTGCTGCTGCTTTTGCTCCTCCAGCTGCTGCCGCTGCTGCACCAGCTTTTGTGCGCTTTGGCGCTTCGGGCACTATTTTGATCACCGTTGAGGTTAGCTTAACGCTCTTGTTGTCGCCTCTGATGGACGCTTGCGATCGCTCAAAGCAATCGGTTCTTGTGTTGCTTTTGCTGCTGCTGCAGCTGGTGAACGACGTGCGACAGTTGCTCTGATTGAAATTTGTGCTGCTGGTCTTCAATCCACTGTTGTCGACGGACGCCGTCGTCTGAACGCCGTCCGCCTGCAACAGCAGAGTTCCCCGCTGCTGTTGCTGCTCTTGCTGTTGCTGCTGCTGCTGCTGCTGTTGTTGCTGTTGTTGCTGCTGCAACCGATGCGTGCTGGGGGGGCTGCTTAGCGCGTTCGTCTCCGAGGATGATTCGCTGCATTGCCGAAAATTGCTCTGCGGCAGCAGCAACCATTTGGTCACCAGCGTCTCATTGCGTCCGCGTTGATTGCGACGGCCGCGTCCCGTTGGTTTCGGTTTGCTGCTGCTGCTGTTGCTGCTGGCGCCGCCTGCGCCCGGCTGCGATTTGCTCGATATGCTCAAATCCAAGCGTCCCCGATTGATGCTGGTGCTTCCGACCGCTTTCTTTGGCGTCGTATCTCCCGCTGTACGCTTGTTGCTGCCACTTGTTGTTGGTTGCTGTTTCCCGGCACCACCCGCTCCTGTTGCTCTCCTATTTGCCGCTGCCAGCCGCCTGGTCAACTTCTCCACGCTAATCGGCACCGCTGTCGACGTCGACGTCGACGTCGCTGTCGCCGTTGCTTTCGCTGGTGCTGCGCGCCGTTTCAATTCGGTGGTTTTACCCGTTACAGCTGTTGTTGCTGTTGTTGCTGTTGGTTGCTGGCGCTTTAATGCGCCGTAACGTTGTCGCGTTCCCGCGTTGGCCACAATGCCACCTCCTTCGCCGGCGCCCAGCGCAATTGATCCGTAGAACGCGTTCGTCTCGAAGCCCCGCGCCCCCGCAAAGAATTTCGATCTTTCCAAAGACATTTGAAAATTAAATTTTTTTACTGTACCCTACAATAAATTTCCAAAATGGTTTTGTTTTTATAATTTTTTTGGGGGATTCTTTTGTTTTGTTTTAATTTGATTTGATACAAAGGCTATCTGCGTATTGTTATACCCTGAAAAAGGGTATAATGGTTTTGTTGAAATGTATGTAACAGGCAGAAGGAGCCATCTCCGGCCCCATAAAGTATATATATTCTTGATCAGGACGGCAAGCTGAGTTGATTTACCCATGTCCGTCTGTCCGTCTGTATGAAGGCAGCGATCTCGGAAACTACAGAAGCTAGAAAGCTGATCTTGGTCTCATTCAGTTCGAACATATCATACGCAAAACAAGTTTAAAATTTTTTTTCGATAACTCCGTTTTATTAATATCGATAAAAATCGATAACAACCTTTTTTTTACAATATCTCGGTAACTAAAAGAGCTAGAGGCAACAAGTTTAATGCGTTATGTGCGATTTTGGATACCTCCCCCCAATCGCCCCCAGTATCGATAAAACCAAAAAAATCGCAATTCAAATACTATAGACCTGAAATCCTGAAAGTTTTATAACGATCATACATTTAGTTTAGTAGAAAATAAATTTATTTTACTTAGTGTTTGCAATTGAATTTACATATCTCCGAAAAGTTGCCAGCTAAATTCAAGGTAAACTATCGATACGGCGATATCGATAATATCTATCGATACTGAGTTGTGAACTTTACGTTAAAATCGATATAGTATTTAATTCATAGACCTCTTGCAATTAGCTTCCCTTGGTAAAACTAAAGCTTTATTAAGATACTGAAACCAAAATTTTCTTTGTGCATTCAGAATAATGTGAATCTGAATAGCCTATTAAAATATGGAAATGTTGCAGCTCTATGAAGTTAAATTTCCTGGAAGATACTAGATTTTAATAAAGATTACTTTAAATAGAGATACCCATCCTCAGAATAACGTTAAATCCCTGAAGAATACCCTATGAAAGTACTAATTTTCCAGAAGGTATCCAGATTTCTACTAAAATACCTGGAAAATACGAACTACCTATAGAAATCATACGTTTAATATTTAGCGAATTTCCTGGCAAATACTTGATTTAGAATATCGTTTCGGTTAAGTGCTACATTTTTTTTGAGAATCACAGAGAAGTAACCAAAGCAGCCGCCTCTGTTTGGGAAGAGCTGCTCGGTCCAGATTCCATGTAAAACTTACTTATTATAAATAGAAATATCGATTTTTGTAATTTGATCTTAAAGGTTATTCCAAGAACGAAGTATTTTCTGGTTGTCATAACATAAATATATACAACATGTAATTTTAAATTTATGTTTCGTGTGAGTGTGTGCGTGTTCGATTTGATGACAAACAACAGCAAGATTAATGAATTGCATCTTTGGACGCTCCGACCAGAGATCAGACCAATCTGGTGAAGACACCCTTGCTATAGCGTACACTGGAATGCCGTATGGATTTCGAGGTTTGACTGACGGTGCGCCGATGAGAACTGTTTGGTGTACTGGACGCCTCAGCTGGATCTGCCGGTTTCCGGGTGCAAAATTGTCGGTTTATCAGCGACTGTCGTAGGGCAGCCACTTCCTCTGTATGTTCGACGGGTTTAGTTTTATTGAATTTATTGTGGCGCTTGGTGCGATGTCTCTTGATCACTTTCTTGTCGATGCTACCCACGCGGGTATAGAGACGACAGATGGCGTCGCATTGACGGGACGTATAGAATCGGTTGACGAGCGCCTCCTGAGTTTGTATGCTGCACACGAGGCTCTTGAGATCGATGCCGCTGATCGTCTGCAGCAGCAGATCCAAATGGACGGGACAATGGGCGTGGTCATTGAGACGCTGCAGCATATGCAGTAAATATTTTTGCTGATCGAGCGTTAGCACCGATGATAGAAACATCAGGCGCATTATCTTATAGCTGTTGTCAATGTTTAACGGATCAATCGGTAAACCGCACCGATCGTACATGCTGTCGTATATCTCCAGATCGTTCAGCTCCGTATATGGCGCCCTCACGTGCTCCATCACATCCCAGACGCGATCGCGCGGAAATCGGCTCAACGGCTGATATTGGTGATATGCCAATTTGAACAGTGTCGACACAATATATTGTATTGAGCATTTGAACAGACAGCTGAGCGCCTCGATAATGTGACGATTGCGACGGCAAATGCATTCGCATTCGGTCCCGTTATCGTCCCCATCACCCGGACACGTTGGACACCCAACGGTGGTGCAGTGATTGAACCACTGATATTTATCGATGCCGCGCAGCTTCTCCACGTTCTTTCGACACTGCGCTGCGGAGACTCGACCACAGCAGCCCCGGCAGCAACAGCTGTCAAAGCAGACGCCGCAGCTACCGCGGCACGAAGAGCACATATTCAATAATTTTGTTGTTGCTTGTTGTGTGAAACTCCAAATGAATGAAATATGTGTTCGCAAAGCAAACCCGATTACACACAATATAGAAAATTTGTCAAATTCAGTTTAAAGTAAAATCAAAATATCGCTCCATCGAGTGTAAGAGAGAGCGTTTAAAAGAGAGAGAAGGACAGAGAGACAACTACTCACCTATAAAATAACAAATGACATAACTTCAAATATAACTTTTACATAGAACAACTGAAAACAGCAAAGTCTTGAATTCATGAGAACCGCGTAGAGGGGTCCAAATTGCCTTGCTAGACAGTTAACATAAATCCGCGTGATTTGTATCGTTCTTTATAACGCATAATTGGCATGGAATATTATTTATATGAATATATGTTATATACCCGATATTGGAGCAATCGGATAAAGGTATGGAAATATATAGTATTTTATTCTTCGACTTTAGCTTTAGCATAAAAATGCCCAAGTTAAAAGGCCGACTTAATTAATAACACCGATCAAGTTACATTGTTATATCGTATAAAATATTATCGAGTTAAAATTGGCTAAAAACCACCGTTATTTACATCGATATTTCAATATAGTCTAACATCACTAGTTTTAAAGCTAGATATATCACTCATTTTTCTGGCCGCTTATTAAAAGCCTCCTCTAAAAATCGCACAAATATTTTTTGGTTACGCCCTCTTGGGGCGTGGCAAATCATTAAAAAAAAAGTGAAAGTTGATATTGAAAGTTCATATTTCCTGCAATTTTAGAGCTACGTTTACCAAAATGGGCAGATTGCATTGGGATGACCTACTTTAAAGAAATACAAAAATATATATCTTAAAAAAAGGAATGTTTCAAGCTGCGGTCTTACTTGTTTTTCTGTTTGTAATCTGTTGGCATTTACTGATTGCTAAAGTATATAGTATATATATGCGAGTACATATGGCAAGTTTCAAATCTGTAGCTTCACGAAACGGGCTGTGCAAAAAAAATATACATTTTTACTTCGTGAACGAGTACAAAAAGGAAAAATTTGTTCAACTTGTTGTTTTTAACGCTTGATTTGAAAAGAAATTTACAATTTCAAAATTGAATTTTATTGAGCTTTCGGCATTTCGAAATTAGCAGTGAGTGTTAATCAAAACCCGAGCGCCCTCAGCCTCGAGGGTAGACTACTATGCGTTAGCCAGCAGGCGATTGCAGCAAACCCCGCCAGCAACAGCAACAGGAACAACAGCAACAGCAACAAAATGGCTTTGTGCCCAGCGGAGAGCGAGGAGAAGGATGATGTGGGCGCCCTGAATTGCGAGGAACGTTTTGTGGCCAAGACAATGGAAAACTTTCCGCCGCAGGCCGCTGCCGTCGTCCGTCGCAAATCGACGCCGTGCGTCTGTCGGCGCTGTCCCTCGAGATCGGCATCGCCGCTGCGTCGCCGAGCGCTTGGTCAGCAGCTGTTCGAGCAGCTGCTCTGCCATGAACGGAAAACGGAGCGACTGCTGGTGCCCGATTTGGCCACCGAATGGTTTCGCAAGCAGAAGGTGTTCATCGATCAGGTGACGCCGGCGGAACTCTGCGAGATGCAACTGGCCAAGCAGCTGGACGAGGGCTCGACGAAATCGTTCGAACGGGAGCGACGTTGCCGCTGCCAGGAGTCGGCGACTCTCCAGCATAGCGTTCAGTATCTGACGTATGCCCAGGAGCTGCGCAGGCGTCGCCAGCTGCTGCAGCGCCAACGGCAGCAGCGACGTCTCGGCGCACCGAGCTGCATGTGCGAAGATCCGCCCAACTGGCCGCCGAAGCTGCCGCCGCGCCCAGCGGAAAAGAAGTGTGTGAAGCGCACGAGCGCGGATCACGACAAGATCAAAATGGAGGAGCCGGTGGCAACGGTGCCCACGGAGCAAACACTGCGCCAAAAAATCACCGTCTGCAAGCCGCAACACGATGGCTGCGTGCCGAACATTCGCTTTGCTGGCGGTGCGGTTGGTGGGGGCAAGCTTTATGGGTATCGAACGTGCGGATATTTGCGACCGTCGCATCGTCGCAGCTCGTGCGCATGCATCTTTCAGGCGGACGGACAGCCGATGGGCGAGGATTGCCTGGCGGCGATGCAACGGGTCGAGTCGCCGGTGGGACGCAGGACGCGCAGGAACTACAATTTGCGCGAAGTGCCGCACCGACGACTCGATCCGGCGTGCTTTCGCCGCATCTCGCCGGAATTTTACAGCCTGCTTAAGAGCTACGAGGACGGCATGAGCGAACGGTATCCGCTCTACGGTCTGCCAATACGGTACTGGTCCAATACGTTGCCCAAGTGCCCCTGCGAAGAGATGGCCTGCGAGCCCTGCCTGGGCGATCAATCGCTGGCCAATGCGCAGCCGGATCAGCCGGCAAAGAAGGCGAATTGCGACATCGACGACGAAACGGACGAGAACGTTTCGCTGGAATCGGAGTGCTGCACCGCTTGCCAGTTGACGGAGGAGAACAGCGACGCGAAAAGCGAATGCGAACCGGACGAATGTCTGCGCAACGATTGCCCAATGAAACGCCCCAAATTGATGTGCGATTATTGCGAAGCGAACAATTGTGGGAGAAACTTCAACACGGATGAGCCGGAAAACAAGCAAAAAACCGATGCTGAAGGAGAAAGGGAGGCGGATACGAGCGAGACACTGGCGAGGGAGGGCTGCAGAAAGGCCACCTGCCCGAATCGATCGGTGCCCAAGGCGAGATCATCCACAGCAGGCGACATTCATGAAACCGAACACCGCCCGAAGATCAATTTCCAGACCTTCAAGCCGTCAACTGCCGCATTTGCCGCATTGCCGGAGCCGATGTTAATGAAGGATTCGAAGCCAATGGACGTCATCAAAATGATGTCGCAACAGCATCGCTCCAAGCGGAAGGGTTGGTTCTTTCTGTGCCGCTCAACGCGCAGCCTTCAGCTGGAGGCGAGCCGCAGCAGCAGCAGCAGCCGCGCAGTCACCGATGAGCGCAAGTGCAAGCAGCGAAAGGGCATTTTGGGCAGCGTTGCGGGTCTGTGCAAGCGGGCGGTGCAGCCGGGTCGCCATCTGCTCTATAGCTTTAGCACGATCAGTCGCCAGCCGGCGACATATGCGGGCAAGTCGACGACTGAGAAAAAATTGAAAAAACAGAGACAGAAAGAACAATTAAAGGAGCACTGGATGCTCTGCAACGACGAGAAGGAACAGTCACAGGAAATGGATATATCCAGGTGTAGTCAGGTTACCATCACAGCGATGAAAAGGCAACCAAACGAGCGACGTCGCAGGTGGCAGGCAATTGCTAACTCGGCAGTGGCACACGCGCCCAAACTGCAGCAACACGTGATGCCCAATTACATGGTGCAGCAGCAGTCAGCTGGGCTGGGTGCCCGGTTGAGCGTCTCGAACAGTCAGCTGACGGTTGTCAACAGTGCCAACGGTGACAGCCAACTGACCCTCGTCCAGGGGCAATGTTCGTCCGATTACCGCTGCAGCCAGGAGACAGTGGACAGTGCTCCGTCCACCGGTACCTTACGACCCGAAACGCGACCCGCCACCGGCGTGACTGCACAAGCTGGCAAAACAACGACGGATCGAAGCAACCTGATGGCGTCCGATTATACGCAGCTGATGCGTCTAGTGGCCCGGAAGCGGACCAACACGCAAAAGAATAGGCCTTGTACGGTCACATTTATGGAGAGGACACGCAACAGCGGTAAACATATGCCAAATGTAATGCAAGACCAGCTGAGCAGCAGAAATCGCAGCATTAGTCCAGCAAACCGAAAGAATCGCATTGAGAGCAGCACGAACAGGAAACTATCGCAAACATATCGATTTGAGGGCAATGATCCAAATGGTCGGCAACCAAGGATGACGGCCAGACAGGACTCTGCGCAGGATAATGAACGCAATGGCAAGGCCCAAAGCGATGGCGAGTACTCGGACAGTTCACGCAAAAACCATGAAAGCTCGACAAGCACCGAAACAGATCAACGCCACTCCAGTCGACAGCGGTCTAGCTCCCAAACCAGGCGCGACAACAACGCAAGGCAGGCATGCTCCAGTCCGCGATCTGTTAGCTCGGCCAGCGATTCGGCAGACTGGATGTCCAATGTCCAGCGGCAAACGAACAAACCCGCCAAGGAGACTGAAGCGGACCGCCGAGATGTGCCGCTCGTGAGGCGGCAGAGCGTGGACAGCATGGAAAAGCAACGGATTGTGAGTGCGCTGAAGCAAGACAACAGCAATGCCACCTCGATGGATACGGTGGAACGGAACGAGGAGCGTGTGGCGAAGATAACCCGCTACGTGAACAAACGCACAACACATTATTATGACATCGAGGAGGAGCGATCCCAGCAGCGATCGCAACAGCAGCGCTACGAGGGACGCAGCCTGACCTCATTCATATTCAGAAAGAAGCTGCCCGTCAGCGAGAAGCTGGTGAAGCTGAGGCGCGAGGCATCCGTCAAGTTTCCCAAGCTCAGGATGAAGGCAACACCCGTAAGGACGCTGTATTCGCTGCGCACACGTCGACCGCCGCCACGTCGGCAGTTGGAACCGGATCAGGTGGACGAGCATTCATATCAGCAGGAGCAGGATCAGCAACGGGTTAGTCGTCATTATCAGTCCGATGAGATGCGGAATAAACAAAGATATGACAACAATATTGAAGATGGCGAAAATAACGAAGACGCTGAAGATGACAATGATGACGACGATGAATATCCATCGTCGTCGCATGGTCGCCTAGTTACCAGGCGCCGCTCGCGTTCCGGTTGTGATGTTCAATTTCAGGACAACAATGAACTCCCTACTATATCACAATCAATGATCAAAGCGGCAACCAAAAAACCTTCGCTCAGCAAATTCTTCAATCGCGGTGCGAACATGAACGTTAGCAACCTGGATGTGTCCAACGGCTATGCGACGCCCTGTTGCTCAGCGTGCTGTCTTTTCGATGGGGCCGACAAATCGGAAAAGCTAACCGGTTTGAGCTGGCCGAAAGCCGAGCTGGCAACGACCAGCTATGAGGATCAGCCAAGGCAGACTGAGCGCTACCCCAGGCGAGAACAGAGCGTGAGCCGGCGTCCAAGTCAAGCGATTGCCACAACAGGAGATGTCACGGGCTATCGGAGCGGCCGAAGCTCGGTATCCGTTAATGATATCGATTCTGGGCTTGCTTTAGCCTTGCGGTCGACCGCCAATCGCACAAATCAGTTTCTGTCCCCTATGAGCAGGCGCAGCGACTTTTTGCCCGCCTTTAGCGAATCGTTTGGGTATCCATCAACAAATCGCAACCGTTTGAGTGGCGCTCTCGAGTTACCACCGACCACTAATAAGGCAATTCTGCCAAGCTCCATACTCAAATCAGCATCGAAGCCACTGAACAACATCCTAAAACAGAGCAGCGATAATCGTCGCGTTAATTTTGTGCCACAAAAGCCATCCCATTCAGCGTTGATCACTTGCCTAGGAGCCAAGCCCGCTCCGTTTGCACCAGCGGCCAGTTCCAGTTCCAGTTACAATTGCAATATGGAAGCCGACAAGCGACGCGAATCGTTTTTGCGCGCCCACACGGTGCGCACGGACAGCGGACAGCCGCCGGGACGTCTCGCCAGTGGCCAGCAGGCGTTTTATCCAGTTCCGGCTAAGGGCAGGGAACGGGCTCCATCGCTGTTCGCGGCGCCGACTACAGTGAGTCGGTACGGCGACCTCGAGGGGAGCAGATATCCGGACGAGAATATCGGGGTCAGCAACGGGCGACTGGCGACGCGTGCGAAGACCGCCGAGGAACTGCAGCTGGAGGAGAGCCGCCTGCCGATGAATTCGCAGCTAATTTCAAAGCGCAGCGATTTTCCAAGCACCAAATTTCGAAGGAGAGATCGCCCATCGCCGCCGGCGGTGTCGCTGGTTTCCGATTTGGATTTCAATACACATTACACGACCACGCGCGAAATAACGGATGGCAATACGCGGGAAAGGGGCGGCACCATCACCACCGATGTGCCTCTATTGGTGAGCAAAGTCCTCGATCAATTGCGCAAGGATCGCATGGCCAGACAGGCTACAGTCGCTCCACCCCGGCACCCACCCGGATACGTCCCGGATACCTGGGAAAATGCTCCTGCACCGGCACCGTGGAATCCCAAAAGCAACCTATTGCCACAGCGTCCAATTACCGAAAACTATCATCCGAGACGTCGCTGCTGTTTGCGCAGCCTGCCCGAGGAGCCGCTGATCATTGAGGCCACCCATACGGGCCTGCGCGAGCAGCAGATGCGACAGCAATGTCTGCCTGTCCTCTTCTACGGCCGACAGTGCTGAGGCCGGACAACCCCATACTACAAGTAATTACAAGTATTATACACTGGAAACAAGCAAAGTGTGCAATTTTCAATCTGTTATTAATGTCTGTTGTGTGAGAAAGCTTATTCACCATGAACAAAAAAAAAAAACAAATTGAAATAAAATAAAAGCATACAAATCACAAAAGTTTTTATAACACGAAGTACTTTGAATTGACAGTTATTTATTCTTTTTAACGGTTATCATAGTCGCCTACGTAAATTCCCCTTAAATTTCCCCAACTGGAATAAAATTCCTTCTGTTGTGTGAGTAAGGTTATTCACCATGAACAAAAATTAACAAATTGAAATAAAATAAAAGCATACAAATCAGAAGGGTTTCTATAAAATGAAATATTTTGTTATTTATAATTTTTAAGTTTTCCCACTTTTAGCCTTCATGTTTCTGTTGTATGAGTTATTCAGCGAGAACAGAAAATTATTATATTAAATGATAATAATATGGCATTTATTTTTCATGTTTCTGCCAGCGGTAACAGCCCGGTTTGCATAGCTCTGTTAAGTGTATGTTAAGTTAAATGTCAATTCTCTCGTTCTCTCTGAGCAATATTTTTATACCCATCCCATTGCCAATCAGTACCAAAATAATAATACATATGTAATAAAACGTTTAGTAACGGTCCCATTTATTACGCCTTTAATAATTTCTAGACTTCTTTCGTATTTTAATATTTTGATAAAAAAAAAATGTATTGAAATATATACAACAAATTCCATAAAATAAAATTGCATTTCAAATTAAAGCTATTTTTTTGGCTGAGCTTTAAGATAAATATTAAATTTAATTATTGTTTTTAAGAATTTCATACAATTGACATGGGTAAATATCTATCACTTCCATATATGTTCATATGTATATATCATTTTTTCTATACACTTTGGCAACTGCTAATCTCGCGTTTGTTTTACTTTACAGGATCGTCTCGGCCATTCAGGCCTCGTTTTCGTTTCTGGTTGGCCTCATCGTCTGCAAGTCGACGTGCAGCAAGTCCTTTGTGTATGCCTCGCACTTCCTGATGGAGGCGTATGGTTGGTTTGGCACCGCCTACTTTATGTACGACATCTGGTCGATGTACAAGGTGCACACCCAGAAGATTGCCGACAAGCTGCACTTGCTGCGCCTGACCAATGCCAATGCGGTGCCGCTGACCAATGGACATGCCAGGAGCTACTACGACAAGGCAGGCGGCGCTGGCAACGGGGGTGCGGGCGACAGATCTTTGGGTGCAATGCGATCGGGCAATAATAATGGCAGCACCCCCGGCACTCCCCACGAGATATGCGACTACGATGGCGCCTGTGTCCAGATACCCAAGGATGGACGCTGGGATTTTCTAAAGTATGTCCTCACCCATCCGGTCATGATGATACATCACGTATTCATTGGCACCTTTGGACTGCTCGTGGTGACGGTAAGTGAAGCTGATTATATATTTATTATATGTTTAAATACTATTACAGTTGTTATCATATAAGGCTCGAACCCATATTGCAACTAGCCTGAATCTAGCGCCTAATCTTATACAAATTTTTCAGTATATTCGCGGCGGTGGACATTGCATCTACAGCTACATGTTCATGATGGAGTTCTCGACGCCGTTCGTCTCGCTGCGCAGCATATTGAGCACGATGCGGCTGAAGGACTCCCGTGTGTACGTTGCGAACGGTCTGCTCATGTTGGCCACCTTCTTTGTCTGTCGCGTCTGCATGTGGCCATATGTGATGTGGCGCTACAGTCTGGCGATCGATGCCGCCTCAATGTGGGCGGCCATGTGCGGGCTGCCCCGTGGCTGCATCATCAGCATCGCCATCCTGTTCTTGCCGCAGCTCTACTGGTTCTATCTGATGGTTATGGGTGCGCTCAAGGTTTGTCTCTCTCTCTCTCTCTCTTTGTCGCTCCGTTGAGTCTTTCACTTATTTTCATGTTGTTCGCAGGTGTTTCTGCCCAAGCGAGGGAAGCGGCCAACTGTTCTTGGTAACGAGCTGCCGCCGAACGCCCTAACGGCCACGCCCACCGCCACAATTAATGGCAAAAAGTAGTGCAAATTGTCAAGAAATTTTGTTAAAGTTTATGAGACGCATGCATAGCTATATATATCTATATAAGTATACATCTGTGTGTACCTATATAAATTAATTCTATGCTTTATTTTATTTTAAATTTTTTTTTTGTTTTTTTTTTTCAATTTTGTGGCACGATTTGCACAAGTCCTGCTTTTTGTTTATATATTAAATAACTACAGCTAATTTTAACGTTATTGAGCAGCTTTTTAGGCAGCTGAACAATCTAACAAGACATTTGTTTAGTTATTAAATTGCTTAACATTCAAGACAACAACAAAAAAACAACACAAAATGTTGCAAAATTAACAAACAAAAAAAAGAAGAAAAACAAACAAATAAAAATATGTTTACTTTTAGAGCAACGGTACCTATAAACCAACAAGAAAAACCAAGTCAAAAATGAAAAACATTAAATGTTGCTATCGCTATGTAACCGATATACCCCATATATATATATATATATGTATATGTATACTTTATTTTTGTGTCAATCTAATGAACAGCATATATATTTATGAGTGTGTGTGTGTATTAGATTTAAGTTGCGCCTTCTCAGGTACCTGTTAAAGTCCATGTTAGCAGCATTGCTCGGCTAAGGCAGTGTTAAAGTTGTGGTCACACAGTTTCCATAAGTTGCCAGCATAATGCGAAAATTTAGAAAATTTATAGATATACCAATATCCATATAGATACATATATAAAGATATATAAAAATATCTGTGCATGTTTATCAGCTGCTTTTACCAACAGTTCATAATTACTGTGCTGTCGAACGCACTGTGTTTAATTAACGGTAATTTTAAGTGTGGACATTATGCGTTTTCCAGCAGGTAGTTTGCTTTAACAGACACTTGAAAAGGCGCGCTTAAGTGTTAAATATCAAATATTAAAATTAAAAAAAAAAATGATTAGAATAGACGAGAAAATAACTCGGCATGCCGAGGCTTGCTGTACCTTAACAAATTGATTTGATTGAGAACTAAGTAAAAAAAAAAAATAATATATACATACATAAAGCGTCTATATACACAAAATGCTATACAAAATGCTGCAAATACAGCCCCAATTACTCGCTATTGTAAACAATCGCTCAACGATTAGAACTCTGATTCAATTGAGCATATATAGAGAAAATGTGATAAGACAAATTCTGATTCAATGATAAAAAAAATTATAATAATAATCAGAGAATAATCAAGAAATCAAATATTATGATGCTTGAGATCGTTCCCGAAATGATCTTCCAACTGTTCCAAATAAAGCTGTTATAATAAAGTCTGTCAAACCGATTTGCGGATATAACGGCATTTCCAGCACACAAATATTCAATATTGAAAAAAATGTTTCATTTAGCCTGGTTATCGATTTCTCTCGAATTACAATTGAGCTTACGAAATTAGTTTGAAGTCAGCTTACGAGAAACGAGCACAAAAGAGTTAACTATATAGACCATATACAAGAATGTGTGTATTTATCTATATATAGTATATATGTTGTACGTAATAGACAAGTAGTCAAAAAGTTGAGAATCATTAATGTGGCGACTCCAAAACAATATTCAAACAAATGCTTCAAAAACTGTTGCCTTGAAAGGTGCGCTTAGTGTCCCACGTTGCTGCAACAAAAGAGAGAAAAAATAGAGGAAAAGAGAGAGAGAGAGAGAGAGAGAGAGAGAGAGAGAGAGAGAGAGTATATATAAATACATATACAAAATATATATCTCTATATCTACATGTTATACTATCCAAACCTAATCTATGTACCAAGCTATATATATTGTACTAAATGTATGTAATTTTTTTCTGTTTCGTAAAATATTTACAAAAAAAAAAAACGTTTTCTTTGGGTTGCCGAAGATTAAATACCCTTGCAGATATGATATATACATATATCTATAGTTAACTACGCTTGCACAAAAATTAACTAAATTTTTCTTACCGATTGTTCCGATATGTAGAAGCATAGCATATATAGTGTAGTAATCCAATTTGGACTGCACAAAAAAACAGACTTGTTCAAAGTTATATGATTATAGCTTCAAGATTAGACCGTTAATTGATGTGGCTATATCCACTCGACCTTTGGTACTGATCAAGAATCTATATAGATTGTGTCTCGCATAGCTGTCAGCTTTTATTTGAACAGAAACGTTTGCAAGGGTATAAAACCAAAACCAAATTTCTTTATGCCTAAATGATAATGGTAAATGGATAATGATAAATTTGATTGGTCAAAACATATACGATAAAAAAGAATATTTTCAATATTATATGGATGTTAATATGGTTGTTGCTTGTATTCCTTCCAGCCGTTAGCTGCACTTGGAGGAATCGCAAAATTCCAAAAACCTAAAACTGAACTATATACGAAATTCTGAATTGAAATCAAAGAATATATATAAATCAAACCAGACTTTTTATATGTGTATTTAAGCATGGATACTCGAGCTTTCACATGAAATCTGATTGTGTTTACGTTAACCATTAGAACAAAGTATTTTTTTCTATATGATAAAACCACTGTTTTAAAATTATATTGAAAAACAAAAAAAAAACTGATTATTTTTATGCGAAACATTAAAGAAATATGCAATCTATTCCACATAGGCTACGATAATTTGGTTTTTTCTAATAGGCATCCAAAACCAAATTGAATTGACTTAAATTGAACACTTTATCTGATATGATTTACTATTAGATCTCGGCATGCCAAATATTGTTATCCCTTTGATTTTGACCATGTACCCATAGCAAGAGGATCCCATAATGCATATAAGGTTGCGATCTTTATTTGAGTTAGCTATGCTCACAGAAAATTTGCTGAAAATCGATAAACATCGTTATTTTTTAAAAAGAAATTCATTTTAAATATGAAATAAATTTAAATCTAGAATCAATCTAGCTGTCAAGCCAGGAGGAGAATTGTAAACATTATAATCGCTATAAACTATATAAATTTGAATGTAGATTTAATCTAGGGATGATGATCATGAAAATCGGTTTAGTTTTGAAATAGTTATGAGAGTTTGTAATATGAGAGACATAGATCCTATTTTGGCATGATTTTTGACAGAAAAATGTATCTATTCATATTTGCAATCAGTTTTTAATCCAAAGAAGAAGTAAAGAATTTCTTTGAACAAAAAATTCAGAAGTAATGTATTTTCAAATACGAATCTTAAGTTTTTGGCGTAAATCACGGATTGTCCAACCATTAAATGTAATATCTAACGCGTAGCTGTATACAGGGTACCTCTTAGTCGGGTACTACCGACTAGTGCACTCATCTTTTCATTTTTGAGTTTAAATTTATTTTACAACTATGATAAAAGTGATCATTAAAATAAAGGTTTTCCATTTGACGTCTCCACTTCGTTGCCTGCGTTCACATGGTGCTACGCTTTTTACTGCCAGGCGCGTCCAAATCCTCGCCAGCGCCGCCTTCTTCGTCGTCGCTGCGATCGGCCCGTTTGCGCTTCTTCTGATGCTCCTCGACGAGCTGCGAGATGCGGATGTTATTGCCGCTCATTTGCAGCCAGTTGATGTACTGAAATGAGGGAGATGCGATTAGTGCTAGCTACTATCGTAGATTATGCAGCGGAATGGCCTACCAGGGTATTGGTCCGGACGCCCGCCTCGTGAAGCTTCGCCTCGATGCTGTCCAGACGGTGCTCGGGCTTGCTGTCCGCATCGTTCTTGGATATGTCGAGCAGATGGCGCACGCGCTGGCGCAGCGTCTCGAATATGATGCGCCCGACAACATGGTTGCGATCGTACGGGGTCAGGTAGCGGCCGAACTCGTAGAAATACGGATGCAGACGGCCCAGTTCGATGTGGGTGGTCTCCGCCTCGCAGACGGCTTTGTGCACGTTCCTGTAGATCTCGGGCACCGCAATCGTGAAGTATGCATTATTCACTTTCAACTCCTTGATGTACCACAGCGGCAGATTGATGGTTCGACCGGGCTCCAGATCCTCCGTTTCGGCGCCGGCATCCAGAAAGCCTGCAAAACAAATGGAATTAGTGCCGACAGCAGTAAAAACTGTTCAATTGCACTTGCCCATGCGCTGTAGTCGTGTATTGACCTTGCATTCGATCTTCTCCTGGGTCACAAATATGTCCTCGATTGAGTAATAGTTGGGAAAATAATTCATTGCTGATTGCAAAAGAGAGCCAGCTGCTTTTTTTAGCGCCGAATGCAATTTGTTTGTAAACAGAGCTCTGTTAGCGCAAATTCGACCTACTTTAAGTTGGCTGCGAACGCAAAACAATGATCGATTGCAGAAGTTGTGCAATACGATAATTTGATTCCTTTCCTTAGCAGCTGATATCGATTGGATTTTCTTGGACTGTAAATAGGAACCAGGAATAATAATGCAAGCCGTTGTGCCGACGACGACAGGTGGCACAACTTATTCTGAAGTTTCCCAAACTAAAACAGATGCAGAGGTTTCATTCGCTGTTAACAAGACAAATATTTTCATACGTATCTATAAAGACCCACCAAATGGAACACAATAAGAAACCGAATTAGCGACATCTATGGGACAGTACCTCATATTACATTCAAAGCTCGAATTATAAATACATCTCTGCGTTACAAATAACGGAACAATTTCCAACATCTAATGGCGGCCAAAGCTATTGCTTAAGACGTATAAAGAATTTAATAGTTTTCATTTTTATTTCGTTTTTATTTTATTTTGTTTGTCAAACTACGCAATGGCACGCAGAATTTCACTCAATGTGCACTGTTCCACGCCCATTCTAAATAAGCTTTATTCGCCAAATCTGTCGCCCATTGAAAATATTGGGAAAATGACCGCCTCGCCATCGATCTGCAAGAAGTTGTTTATGCAAAAGCAGCAACAGCAATCGATTTCCAGCTTCAAGCCATCTGTCGTGAAGGTCGAGGATTGCAATACCAGCTTAGAAGGAATCCAGCAATTGGATGACGTCGAAAATGCACAGTGCAAGGAGTCGCGTCGCCGCTCGTTGCTGGATACGTGTCACGCGCAGGTGATCAATAATGCGAGCAGTGTGCGGGACGTGCTGCTGCTTGTTGGTCTGGAGGGGTATGTGGATACTTTTGAGAAGGCGCACATCGATCTGGTTGAGTTGGTGTCTATGGAACGGAAGGATCTTAAGCGATTGGGTGTCAGAAAGAATGTCGAATGCGATCGCATACTAGCTGCTCTTAGGGATCTATAAAAAAAAAAACATATACTTGTTAAATTGAAATGTTAAATTAAAATAAATACAATTTTCAGCTTCATACATTTAGAATAATATATTTTAAATATCGATTGTGTGGGCTATCGGAGGCGCGTATCGCTGTATCGTATTTGTATTTTTATCGGCTTGTCATTGTTGTGTTACGATAGCAATCGCTTAGAAATGTTAGTCGTGGTTGCGATGGTTTTTTGTACATCACTAGTACGAACGCGAACGCGATTTTTGTGATGGATAAAAACAAAGTCCCGTGTAAATTCATAAAAACTGTGTAAAAATGCAGCGAATGCAAACTGAAATCATAACTAAATTCTGCATCGATTAAGAACTAATAAATAGGAGTGCATAAGTGGTGTCACAAAGCAAAATTCTATCGTAACGGGCAAACAAAAAGGTTTTTTCAACGTTTTCTTTAACGCATTTCGTTCACACACACATAGGAAGACAAACACATACACATAGACATTTGGTCACACATACAGGCATTGATATATGTATATCAATATATTGATGTTGTGCTGTTGTTGTTTGTGTGCGTGTGTGTGTGTGCGGGAGCGGTGCATTAGTGTATATATGTATCTATGTTGTGTGTGTGTGTCTGTGCGTGCGCTTGTTCACTGTTTCTGTCTGCCCGAACCAGAATACGTGTGCGACAAGGAGAGCAATAGTGCGAGCTCGCGCGCAGGTTTCGCGACCAGGCACAAAGCAGGATAAAAGCAGCGAGCAAAGATGAGCCGAAAGCAAAAAAGTGAAAAATAATTAAAGGCTGTTAAAGGGACGCAGCAACTACAGAGCAGCTGGTCATCTGCTGCAGCGAAAACAGCAACAACGACATACACACACCAACGAATGCATACATACCTACCTAGCTATTGTGTGTGTGTGTGAGTGTGTATATATATGTGCATACATGCACAAAACTATGTGACCAACAACAATTGGCCATTTTGGCGTTCTCTATTTTGGCAGTCACACACACACCAACATACAATCGCAGTCACTGCTCCCCCAGCGACTCTCTCATTCTCTGAATCGTTGCTGCTGCTGTGGGGGGTACAAATTCACATAGCCGTGAAAAATAGCATGAAACACAACGACAATAAACAATAGGCAGTCGTCGCAGTCGCAGCAACAAAGCAGCGCGTTCCGTTCAGAGTGTCTGCGTCTCTGCTGCTTCTTTTAATATAACAGTTTTTTTTCTTTACATTTTTGTTGTTACTTTTGGGCATCATGCCCGTAACCCCCTCCCAGAATCGGCTCGATAACAATCGCTCGGTCATCGGTCAGTTGAGAGCTCGCTCGCTCGCGTGCGTATGCAAGTGGACAGACAACGTTAGAGATGTGTGTTTGCCGTGACACGAACAAAAAGAAAACAACAATCTTATTAAATGTTTCTAAAATCAAAATTAATATTAATAAAAGAAATACAGTTTAATACCGTGGTAAATTTAATTAATATTAGCCGTGACTTAACCCTTTTATTTGTGACACGCACTTTTTTAAATGTAATAAAGAAATGTATTTTATGAAATAAAATAAGATATTTATATGCATATTCTTATTGTGTACTGGATTGTGTACTTTTAACATAGATTTACGATTATCCGTAGTGAGCAACACTAAAGTTTTTTTTACAGTTACCTTTTTTTGTGTGTGAATTACTGATTAGTATTTAAATTACTATAGATAGTGTTTGTGTCCATAGCTATGAATGTACGCGTCCAATCGCAAATTCAAGAAACGATAACAAAACAGCAGCCAAACGAGAAAACATTTGAATAGAAGGCGACGCAGCACAAGTCCATGCATACATACGTACACACGCACACACCCACACAATACATATATTGAAACATGTGTGTGTATCTGTAAATAAATAGTTTTGAATTCAATTTGAAAGCATAACGCAGCACTTGAAAACAGCAAAAAGAAAAATAAATAAATAAAACAACAAGTTAAATAACCCTAAAAGAAACAACAAAAACCGCTCAACATTTCGCCTTTTACACGAAAGAAATTGAGCGTTAAAGTCCAAATTGCACTTTACAAAGAACTTCAAAAACAAAACAAAACAAAATAAGGAAAAAAAAAACGAATATCCATCCACAAAACAACAACAAAGCCACAACGCACACACAAACACACACACACACTCACACACGCAAAAGCTCCCACAGCAGCATCGGAATCAATCAGAAGAAGCGGCAGCAGCAGCGGTAGCAGAAAAAGCTCGCGCAGCGCTTTTGAGCTCAGCTTCAACCTGGCGAATCGCAACGGCAGCAACAACAACAGAGCCGATGGTGCTGCTGGCGGCGCAGCTGGCGCTGGCGCAGCCATTGTAGCGGGCCGCAACAACAACAATAACAACAATAATAATAACAACAACAATAACAATGCAGCTGCTGCAGGCGCTGGCGCCGATGCAAACGCTGCCGCCGGCGGCGGCGGCAACGAGTGGAATCCCGAGGAAATGGATCGCTTCAGCTTCGATGATTCCATACGCTTCGAGGAGGATTCACTCTGCAGCTGGAGCTCCGAGGCGGAATCGTTGTGCAACAATTGGCGCGGTTGGAAGAAGCCCACCAATGGCACCGGCACCGGTGCCGGCAATGGCAATGGCATTGGACCCATTGCCGGCGCAACCGGCAGCAACAACAACAACGGCAGCAACAACAACGGCGCTTTCGGTGCGGCTGGATGCGGTGCGTCCGGCACCGGCGGCGGTGGCAGCAACGGCATCGCCAATTCCGCCGCAATCGCAGCCGGCGTCAGTTGTGGACGCTTATACGGTGAGTACGAATTAACAAGAACGTTCAAATCGGGTATAACCGTCTGCACAATACTCGTTCACACCTTAATAACAGCTTAAAATAACCGAAAAAATCTAATTTAAAGGACCAACAAATATTGCACAGCCCGTTACGGGAGATGCCCTGAACCCTGTTAAAGACAGATTTTAAAAACATTTCAACCTCCTTGCATGCACACATACACAATTTTAGGTAGGGGAGAGGATTCCAAAATCTAATCTAAGATAACCAATAATTAAAATCGATATTTATCGATACTAATGAAATAGGGAAAGATATCGAAAATGAAATTACAAACTTGTTCTGCTTGTGGATTAGGAGAATCTAAAGTCGAAAAGTTTAGGGCTTTAGCTTTTGTAGTTTCCGAGATCACAAGACTAAATAAGCTCAGCTCGACATGTACCTTATGAGGTCGGAATTTCTTTAGTCTGCCTATAACATACATTTGTACAAAAGAATTATACCCTTTTTACTCAATTTTAATGGGTAATGGGTATGCAAAGGATTCGAGTCACGTAAAAGGATTAAAATATATGACAATGTTTTCACGGAAACAATGGGAGCCAACTTTTTGGAGTTTTTTTGCGGCAACTTTTGTGTTCTCCAAGATAAATTCAATTTTGTCAATTAAAATTTTTTCAATTATTGAGTGCAAAGTGAGCGTAACTACTTAGTTGATCAGTAATTCAGCTTTTTAGTAACACTAATCAACAACACGAAGCACGCTGTACAACTGAACGACACGAATCGTTCATGACTGATTTATTTGAACTAAAATTCGGCAATAAGGTTTGAACCGATCTGGAAGCTCTATGTTTCTATTACATACTCCCAAATTACACACGGATTGTGTCGTTGTGTGCTTCAAATTCGTGTGCTAACATTCACGTACATATATACATATTGTACATACATATGCATATGTAAAAAGCGGCAAAAAGTTGCAGTTAAAGTAGCAACAACAACAATAAACCAACTACTATATTTGACTGCGCCTTCTGCTTATCGCTGAAGTCAAAATCACGACTGCGGATTATATTTTGCTGCCTTTGCCAGTTTGTCCGTTAACTTGCGTTACCTTCTTTTTCTGTTTGTCTGTTCGCCTCGTTTTATATATGCATGTGTGTATGTGTCTCCGTTTGGGTCCTGTGCGCCGCCGCACCATTTTATCAGCATGTAATCTCAGCAGCGCTGCGACTGCGCTGCCCTTGCTTTCATTGCTCTTTGTCATGTTGTTGTTATTGCCTGTGTATGGGTACGCTAGGTTGTTGCTGTTGTTGTGTTTTTTTTTGTTTTGTTTTGTTATTGGGGGCCAGGCATCTTACTAGGTGAGCGAGCGTTGCCAGCTGCATTTTTACGTTGTATGTACTTAAATATGTACATATGTACATGTAACATTTGTATATATTTATGTGTGTATGCACGTGTAGCTGCGCGCATTTATGTCTGTCTGGGTTAAAAAAAAAAAACATAATAACCACAAAAATAAAAAACGTCAATGTGACGTGGTTCGCTTTGCCGTCTTTTAGCGCTCCGTTCGCAATTTGCTGTTGCCGTCGCTTGTGTCAAGGAACCTTTTCAAGGATAATGCTCAAATAAGTGTGTATGCGTGTCTTTCATAGAAATATAAATATGTACTTGCAAACAAACATATGTTGCTCCTTATGTACGGCAGCCAGGTATGAGCACCTGCTTTGACAAGGCCGACAAGACTTGTAATAAATTTAAGGACCGATGACAAAAACTAAAAAGGAAAACTATCGTTGACAATGCAACTCTGTATGCAACATATGTATGTATTTATGGGTGTGTGTGCTCGCCTGACGTTACCGCATGTCATCTAATTACTATAGCAGAGCTTTTAAAAATATTGCTGCCAATGCGAGCTACAGAGACAAACACACGCATACTTTTGTGCAGTCTGTGTGCATATCAATTTTCATGCATTTCCGGAAGCGCGGCCAAGCAGCACATATATATACATATGTGCAAATATATATAAACAAAAATGCATGTACATGTGTGTGTGCATGTATCAAGAAGAATTTTGACCTCTTTCTTGCAGTTTTATGTTTTAACAATAGCCTGAATTGTCCTCTATTCACATTTCTAAAAATTTTTAAAAAATATCGATGTATCGATATTAACAGAAGCTATTTTTTTCCTTGTCTTTACGATACTTCTATGTAAATCAATCGATTTTTATAAGTACCATATTTAAGCTAAATCTCAAGCGACAGCGGCTATATAACATATATACATGCACACATAATATTTTATGCCAATTTATTAAGCGTTCTGTAGAAACTTAAAGCCTGTTGACAGTACACGTAGAGCTTAAGAAAATGTCTATAGTCTGGCGGTTTTATGGTAATTGTCAAGCAAGGCAATGTAAACCCCTCTATGCGATTCTCAAGAATTCAAGGAATACCTGTAGACTTTCAATGTTTTCAGTGATTGGTATATAGAAGTTATATTTTTACTGTCTGTCTCTCTCTCTCTCTCTCTCTCTCTCTCTATCTCTCTTCTCTCTCTCTCTCTCTCTCTCTCTCTCTCTCTCTCTCTTATTTTTCTTTTACTCTTTATTGCTCTCGCTTTTTCAGCTTCCTACTCGTTCACTGTTTTCCTGACTCTTACTTTCTCGCTCTCTTATGTACTCGCTCTTGATCTTACTCTTTAGCTCGCTCTCTTTAACTCGCTTTCTCACTCTTTTTAACTCGATCTCTCACAATTTCTCTCTTTCTGCCTCTCTCTGTCCTTTTCTTTCTCTCTATCTATCTGTCGCTGTCCCCCCTCCATTCTCTGTCTCTCTCGCTGTCCCCCCCTCTCTCTGTCCTCCTGCCTTATTCTTTCTCTCTTACTCACTGTCTCTATAACGTCCCTTAATCTCTCTTTCATTATCTCTTACTTTCTCTATTAAAAATATCGCAATATCGATGTATTGGTTTTCAAAGCAGCGATTTATTGAAAATCTATGTTCATTTCGGATTCACATCATTAAGTTAAAGGGATAACTCTGTTCTTGCTGTTGCTTTTACCACTTACAGTCTTTTTACAAAATGCTCCTGCTTGCGCACAGTCAGCAAACGGAATGCGAATATAAAGAAGGAATAGGCATGAATAATAATAACTCTTGACGCTTGCGGAAAATGACTTTGAATAAAATGGTGCCAGAGTGTCTGAAATTAAGCGACAGCGAACGAGGAGCGAAAAAGAATAAAAACAAACAAACGATGCGCTGGCCATGCTCATGTGTGTGAGTGTACGTGTGCGTGCGGAATGCCAACCGACAAAAACTTACAAAATCGATATTAATAATAGGTCCGATTGAAAGCTTTCAAAATGTGTAACACATTAGCGAAGACGAAGACACATCAACAATAGTGAAAGCAAAACAGGTTTCTATTAAAATTGTTAAAGACAGCTGTTTAAAAATATGTATGGATACATAAAAAAAATATATGTATGTGTGGGCGAACTTGAACTTTGCTTTCTTGTCGGGTGTGCGGCCAACGTTGTTGCCGTCGCTGCTAATGCTACGTCAGTTTCTCGTCTTCAAAAAAAAAAAAAAAAGAAATGCACTAAAACGAAACAAAAATAAACTGGACTCTTCATTGTTTCTGCTTCTTTGTTTTGCGCTTTAAAGCGGATGGACACGACCTCTATTTTGTTGCTGCTGTTCAATCTGATGTTGTTGATGTGTTGGTTGTTTGTTTATTTGAATGACAATTTGTAGAAATTTGTTTATCTACAAGCCAATTGTAATGCACTTACATACATACCATACATACATGCATTGGGGGGCGTGCTGCAAACATTGAGTTTAGCTTTTTAAACAACAACAATAACAGAAACAGCTGAAACGCCGTTGACCTTTGCAGCCACTGACTCGCTGACTCTTCTTTCTTATTTGGTCATTGCTCGCATCGTCTCGCACAGCATTTGATTTATTGTGTTCGTTCGTGTGTGTGTGTGTGTGCAAGTCTGCATTTGTATGTGTGTAAAATATCCCTGACACTCAGCATAATCAAATAAAGGGAATACTTATTTTCCAAGGCTGCCAGACGGCATCACCAGGGGGGATTTTCTTAATTTTAATTCGATACAAATAAGAAAGTATTATTGTTAAAGAAAGAAAGAAAAGTATTACTGTAATTTAATATTCATTAAGAACGTTAACTATATAATAGAATTTTCAACCGAACCAATTAGAGCATGAAATTTCATTATTTCAAAATCATGCTGATTTTATAATAATGGTTTTCTATGTTTCAAAATATAGTTAAAAAATTTTTTTTTTTTAAATGTATACAAATAATGTATAAATTGAACGAAAAATTTTCCTTTTATATTCAAAATAATGGGTGGTCGAACATTGGTTCAAACCAAAAGGTGGTCGGGTGGAACCGAGCCAACAATTTTTGTATCTATTTTAGTTTTATATCAATAACTAAAACATCCAATACTTTTCCCACTTGCAGAGGTCTCCTCGCTTGCCGAGCTTGCCGCACGGTGCGTCGCCTCGTATATACCGTTCGAGCTGGTCGAACACGTTTATCCGCCCGTGCCGGAGCAGCTGCAGTTGCGCATCGCTTTCTGGAGTTTCCCGGACAACGAGGAGGACATACGATTGTATTCCTGTTTGGCCAACAGCTCGGCGGATGAATTCCATCGCGGCGATCAATTGTTTCGCTTGCGTGCCGTAAAGGATCCACTCCAGATTGGCAAGTCCAATGAGTCCGACTAACTAATTTGAATTTGTTTTATTATCTTTTATTTTATCTTGCACAGGTTTTCATCTATCTGCGAGCGTTGTGAGCCCAACGCCTCGCACCTTCTTCAATGTGGCCGTTACATTCGATCGTCGCCGGATCTCCTCCTGCAACTGCACCTGTACCTCCTCCGCCTACTGGTGCTCACATGTGGTTGCCGTTTGCCTGCATCGCATTCATTGTGTACGTTCGCCTCCTTCTGACCACAATTTAAACCATTGACTCACTCTCTACTCCTCTCTCTTTTTCTCTCGCTCCCTCTGTCTCTCTTTATATTTGGTGTTTTAGCCTCTGGAGGTCTGCCTGCGCGCACCTGTCTCCGAGTCGTTAACGCGTCTTCAGCGTGATCAGCTGCAAAAGTTTGCACAGTATCTGATCAGTGAGCTGCCGCAACAGATTTTGCCAACGGCTCAGCGTCTGCTGGACGAGCTGCTCAGCGCTCAGCCAACGGCAATCAATACGGTCTGCGGTGCACCCGATCCGACGGCGGGCGCCTCGATAAATGATCAGACCAGCTGGTATCTGGACGAGAAAACGCTCCACAACAACATCAAGCGCATACTCATCAAATTCATACTGCCGGCGCCAATTGTATTCAGGTAAATTCATTGCTTTAAATAGCTGTGATAGATATAATCCAGATCAACAAGCATAGCTGAATCGATTTAGGTATGTCTGTCCGGAATATATATAGTCCTACATGCATATGGTGATTATTATCTATAAGCAAGTTTACCATTAGGTTTCATTTCAATATCTTGCTCCCAATTTCTTAATATAGATAAATATCGATTTAAAGCCCTCGTTTTAATGGTCGTTCACAAAGTAAAAAGTGTATTTTTGGGTTTGCATAATGTCCGTCTTGCTGTCGATATCTTGTTCCCAATTTCTGAATTTCGATATATATCGGTTCGGAACCAACGTTTTTATAATCGTTCACGAAGTAAAAAGTGTATTTTGGGTTGTGTGTAATGGTGCGTGGCAATTAGATAAAATCTTATCTCTGTCAGTTTACATTGTTTTAACTATCTCCATTGAAGGCGTGGCAAATCGATTTAATCTACGTATCGTTTTAAAGCTAGATGCATAAAGTTTTCGTAGACAGATTACTGATGAACTCATTTTAAGTTTGTTCATCAAATTGCGTGTCTGCGTCTCCTGGGGGCGTGGCAATTCTTTTAAAGCACGATGCAACAAATTTGTGAAACAGATAAATGAAGATTATCGATTATGTATGTATATATTTTTTCAGCGATGTCAACTATTTGACCAACTCGGCGCCACCGGCAGCAGCCGAGTGGAGCTCATTGCTGCGTCCGTTGCGTGGCCGGGAACCGGAGGGCATGTGGAATCTGTTGTCGATAGTACGGGAGATGTACAGACGTTGCGATCGGAATGCGGTGCGGCTGCTGGAGATCATAACGGAGGAGTGCATGGCCTGCGATCAGATGCTGATCTGGTGGTTCCAAACAAAGCTGGCACTGATGATGGGCTCCCACGGCCACAGCGGCGGCAAACATTCGAACACCCACTCGAATACGACAGCGCTGCAGCACGCGTGCAGTTCGCTGTGCGATGAGATTGTCGCACTGTGGCGGTTGGCCGCACTGAATCCGGGATTGGCGCCCGATGAGCGGGACATGCTGCACGCCCAGTTTACCGCCTGGCATCTGAAGATACTCGATCGGGTGGTGAAGAGCCGAATGATGCCGCCATCGTACACGAACAAGCATCAGCAGAATTCCCGTTCCGAAACGGAACTGTTCATTGGGTTCAAGCCGGCCATCGAGGCGTGCTATCTGGACTGGGAGGATTATCCGATAGCGGGCGTAACGCACACGCACGACACCAATCCGATTTACTATTCGCCGTTCACCTGTTTTAAGCACACCGATTCGAAAAGCGATTCGTGCGGAGGCGGCGGTGGTGGAGGCGGCGGCGGTAGCGGCAACACAGCAACCACCAGCCAACTGAACGCCACCCAGGCGCTGATGAGCAACAACAAGCACTACAATTATTTTAGTGCATCCAACGATCACGGCCTGCACGCGAGCGTCTTCAAGCAGCGACCCGAGCGGAGCGGCTACCGCGAACGTTTCGATGCCAGCGGCGCCGGACTATTTGGCTCGCCCAACGAGCCGCCGTCCATAAATGCGGTCCTGCTGCTGGCTCGTGCCGCCTGCGGCATGGCCGTTGATCGGGATGGCATGCCCTTGGCAGCGGGTTCGCCGCAGCAACAGCAGCAACAGCAGCAGCAGCAACAGCAGCAACAACAACAACAGCAACAACAGCAGCAACAGCAACAACAACATCAGCAGCAGCAGCAGCAGCAGCATCAACAGCATCAGCATCAACAACAGCAGCAGCAACAACTGCAACAGCTATCGGGCGCATCCAAAGCGAACAACTTGGGTGTTTCCGCTGGCGACGGGAACCGTTCCAGCGCCAGCAGCGAAGGTTTCTGTGAGAACGATGATTTTGGCGGGGACAACAGCAGCAGCCACAATTATTGCACCGAGCGTGCGTCGAATGTGACTGGACAGAAATCGCTAACCGAATCCGATTCGCAGAGCAGCTTCGATGCCGTCTCGCAGCAGAGCAAGGATTTGTCCCTGGGCGGAGTCGGATCAGCAGCAGCGGCAGCAACAGCAGCAGCAGCAGCAGTTGCTGTTGTGCCCGGCACACCGGATTACAGACAACAGGCGTGCTCCACCTCGGACACATCATCGGCATCATCGGCCTCGTCATCGGCGTCGACAGCATCGGGCAGCAGCAACAGTTCGAGCTCCTCGCTGCTAAAAACGGCTGCAACGGCACAGCAGCAACAACAACAGCAACAGCTGCAGGTGCAAGTGTCGCGTCGCCTGTCCAAGGATGAGTCCTTTAGCAGCAGCAGCGATGAGTTTGCTCAGGTTGTGACTGGACCAACAGCAGCAGCAGCTGCAGCAGCAGCAGCAACTGGCGGCGATTTGACACCTGTGCCAAGCACTTCAGCAGCAGCACGCGCCGCATTAGCAGCAGCAGCAAACACCGCGCCAGCAAGCGAACAAGCAGCAGCTGCAATAGCAGCAGCAGCAGCAACATCAGCTGTAACAACATCAGCAGCAGCAGCAGCAGCAGCAGCAACAACATCAGCATTGCCCGCAGCAGCAACAGTTGCCAACGCGGCCGTGGAACAGCCCAGCGGCAGTGGGCGTACCGCTTTGGCCGGCGATAAGCCGCACATTTTCTCGAATGTGCGTCCCTCGGAGGATGCCTGGGATATATTGTTGGCGCGCGCGGAGGGTCTGCACGCCCATGGGCATGGTCGGGAGGCGTGCATTCTGGCGGTGCGTTTGGCCGAACAGATGCTGGCAAATCCGCCCAATTTACTAATGGAATTGCCGCCGGCACCGAAGCGCAAGGGCAAAAAACAGAACGTGAATCCCATATCGCATCAGTTGACGGTGATCGCCTCATCGACGCTATCCAAGTGCGCGTTCCTCTGCACGGTGCTCTCCGAGAACTCGGAACACTATCACATTGGCTTTCGCATCTGTTTGTTTGCGCTGGAGATGCCGCGTCCGCCGGCTAGCACCAAGCCGCTGGAGGTGAAGCTGGCCAATCAGGAGGCGGACATCTTGGCTCTGCTCAAGCGTCTGCCCCTCGGCGCAGCCGAGCTGCAGGTGATACGCGAACGTGCCGAACAGCTTCGCAACGGCACCTTCAAAACGCGCGGCGAAGCTCTGTTGCCCATCAACCTGGCCACGTTCATTTTCGATGCGCTCGTCACCCCAAAGCTGCCCACTGGCATCGCTCTGGCCGCAGCCTCTGCATCCGGTGAATTTGCCGGAATGGCGCGACGCCCAAATCCGCCGCTCTACAAGCCGCACACCGAGGAGAATATGGGATTCGAGGCGGCTGTTGCTGCACTGGGCCTAAAGGCGAATGTCTCCGAGGCGGAGCATCCGCTGCTGTGCGAGGGAACGCGACGGCAGCGGGGCGATTTGGCACTGACGCTGCTCTATCACTACAAGGATGAGCCGCGCAAGATCGCCAAGATCATGGAGAAGCTGCTCGATCGGGATATACACACGCTGCTGAAATCGCCGCTGCTGCCCGCGTACTATTCGAGCCATCCGCCGGTGCGGACGCCCAGCCAGCAGCCAATGAGGCGCGAGGAGCACGATTATGGTGCACCGGGTGGTAATGGTGGTAATAACGGTGGTGGTGGTGGTGGTGGTGCTGCCGCTGCAGCTGCCTTCAATTTGTGCGAATTGCTGCCAAATGATTATGGCAGCGTTGGTGGCAACAGTCGACCGCATAGCTCGACCAGCGCCGAGCTGGAGCTGAGCATGTGTGCGCTGAGCATGGCCAGCAGCAGCAATCAATCCTGCAGCAGCAGCAACAACAATGGACAGGCACAGGGACAACCTCTGGTGCCGGGCGGCAGCAGCAGCAGTAGCAGTAGCAATAATGCAAATAATGCAGCAGCAGCAGCAGCAGCTGGTGCAGCCACAACAGCTGCTGGAGCTGCTGCCAGTAGCAACGCAAGCAACAGCAACAACACGAGCAATAGCAACAACAACACCACCAGCAACAACAACAATCCGAGCAGCAGCAGCAGCCGCAGCAAGGAAAGTCGCTACAAAGGTAAACGCGCTTATCCCTCGATACCGAATCAGCCATCGGAGGCGAGCGCCCATTTCATGTTCGAGCTGGCCAAGAATGTGCTGACCAAGGCCGGCGGCAACAGCTCGACCTCGCTGTTCACCCAGGCGAGCACCAATCAGAACCACCATGGACCGCATCGGGCGCTGCACATGTGCGCCTTTCAGTTGGGCCTCTATGCGCTCGGTTTGCACAATTGCGTCAGTCCCAATTGGCTGTCCCGGACGTACTCATCGCACGTCTCTTGGATACTCGGCCAGGCGATGGAGATCGGTGCGCCGGCAATTAGTTTCCTGATCGATACGTGGGAGGCGCATCTGACGCCGCCGGAAGCAGCCGGTATGGCAGATCGCGCCTCACGCGGCTGGGACAACAACATGGTATATCCGGCCGCCGAATTGGCGCTATCAGTGCTGCCCCATGCGGCCGCACTCAATCCAAATGAGATACAACGCGCCATTCTGCAGTGCAAGGAGCAAAGCGATCTGATGCTCGAACGCGCCTGTCTAACGGTCGAAACGGCCGCCAAAGGAGGCGGCGTCTATCCGGAGGTGCTCTTCCAGGTGGCACGTTACTGGTACGAACTGTACACCCGCAATTCGCCGAACAACAGCGCCGCGGATCACGAACAGCACGAGGATCAGTTGGAGCACTCGGCGGTTAGTCTCAGTGCGCTCATCGAGTCCCAGCAGCAGCACGAGCTGCAGCAGCAGCAGCAACAGCAGCAGCAGCAACAACAACAACAGCAACAACAACAACAACAACAGCAGCAACAACATCAACAGCAGCAACAGCAACAACAGCAGCAGCAACAGCAGCAGCAGCAGCTCATGAGCGCCGCTGCTGGTGGAGCGGGTCCATTGGCGGGTCCGCCTGTGGTCAGCTCAGCGCCGCAGCCATTCCAGCCAGGCGTGGCCACCTTGGCGCCGATAAACCTGACGCCGTATGGTCCGTACGCCTTCTGTCAGGGCCTCTATGCGCACCATCACAATTTGAGCTATCCGCCCAGCCAGATGCAGATGTATATCCCGGCCGGACCGCCGCCGCCGCCCCAGCCACTTTACGCCGGCTACACGCAGCAACAGCAGCCGCCGCCGCCGCCCACACAGCAGCAACAGCACGTACAGCAACAGCAGCAGCAACAGCAACAACAGCAGCAACAGCAGCAGCAACAACAACAGCAGCAGCAACAACAGCCGCCGCTGGTGCCGCCGACGGGTGTGGTGCATCAGCCACCGCCAGCGTTCCAGCCGCCGCCGCCGGGCGCTTTCCAGCCACTGCCACCGCAGGCCTATCAGGCGCTGCAGCCAGGTCCGCCTGGACCGCCGATGGGTCCAATGGCCCCTGGTTATTATGGACCACCGCCGCCGCCGCCACCGAATGTACCACCCGGTGGCATGCCGCTGCGCCAGCATCCAGCCCAGCATCCTGCCCAGCAGCATCCAGCACAGCATCCCGTGTATCCGTTTATGCAGCAACAGGCGCCACCGCCGCCGCCCCAGCATCAACAGCAACAGCCGCCATCGCAGCCGCCGGTGCGTCAGCGACAACAACATCAGTTCACGTGAGTATCCCAACGGGTTTACCAAAATTGATATAATGCTTCGCCCTTCTATGCGATTTTCAAAACGGCAAGGCAAAATCTTTATTTTTCGAAAAGTGTGATAGACAAAGGAAACACGTAACAGAGAGAGAACTAGTGGGCAAAAATGAAAATCGCCTTTCTATGTGATTTTCAAAAATGCAGTTTTAATTTTTTTTTGTGAATAAACTTGTAAAATGTGTTAGCGATAGGAAACACGTATCAGAGAGAATACTAGTGGATAAATATAATAAGAAATGAGAGTTACGTAGATGGGCGGTTAAAATCGAAAATATCCAAAATCAAATGCTCCTTTCTGTTTTGGTAAACAAGTTCAAATAGAGAAAATCAGTTGGGTTGCTACAACTATGCGATTTCTTCATGTTTCTCTACTTTCAATACTTCAATAGTTATTTTCAATTAGAGCTGCATGATTTAATAGTTACTAGTAATGTTAATCCGAAATTATTATATTAGAAGAGTATCGAAAAATAGACTAGTTAAAACTGGTTAAAATGTAGATATTTATTTATTTTTTTTTTTTAACATCACTAGCGAAAAGTAAATCTGGACCGATTTATTTATAAGAATCGATCGATATACATTGAAATATTGAATTGTTATATAAATATATTAATATAGAATTGTTTATCGAGTCTTAATTTCAATTTCGATTTGTTTTGAACATCATAAATCTAATCCAATCGAATCTTTTTTCGACAGACCCTCGCAGCTGCGTTATCTGCTGGCCGCCTACAATGTGGGCATGCTGGCAATGGAGACGCTGGCGCGACGCGTTCACGACGATCGGCCGCAGGCAAAGTACGCCCGGAATCCGCCGTACGGCGAGGACGTGAAATGGCTGCTGCGCATCAGCAAGAAACTGGGCACCCAGTATCTGCATCAGTTTTGCATCTGTGCTGTCAATTCGATTGTCAGTCCGTTCGTCCTGCACGACGTGGCCATCGAATCGGCCCACTATCTGGGCAGGAACAATCACCAGCTGGTGATGCAGCAGCTGCGCTCGGCCCTCACGCCGCTCGTGCAGAAGTGCCAGCAAATGTAAGTTTTGGCATCCAATTGAATCTGAAAAAAACTCTGACGTATTTGGTTTTCCAGGTACATTCAGTGCATCCACCAGAAGCTCTACCATCTGACGCAGGGCGATTACGAGGAGTTCGCCAGCATTGTGGTCGCCGCACGCGCCGCCTTCCAAATCACGCCGGAGGGCAGTGCTCAGTTCAAGGATTGGTTGCAGTCCATTAAGCGGTAAGTTTTTCTTAGTTAATTTTAATTATACTGTCGAAACTGTCATGAACAATATGACATATTGTTTCTACTTTCTCCTCTAGCCTGATTCTGCATTTAAGATTTATTCGTTATTCAAAACTAATTTTTTTTTTATAAACTTTTTTAAAAATTTTAAACTATGAATTTATATCGATTGTGGATGTCATAATTAGTATAAAGAACAACATTTAAAGTGATTCTGAGGCAATCACATTTTTGGTCAAAAATCATGTCAAAATTGACAAACATTTTGACATGTAAATTTCTCGGATTCGTAGCTCTTATAATTCAAGCTCCCATTACTTTGTCAAAACTGAACCGAATTTCATGTTTGAAGGCATTTGGGTCATGATTTGCCATCTAGATTGATTTTGCTTTTAAGATTTAAATATTTTAAAAAAAAATTTTTTTGGATATTTTTTGAACAAAAAAATCACCTACTCCCCCCTTACTCATTTTCAAAAAAATTTTTTTTTTCAAAATTTCGAATTGTAAATTTATGTTTTTAATCGATTGTGGATGTCATAATTAGTATAAAAAACGACATTAAAGGTGTTTTTGAGGAGATCAAATTTTTGGTCAAAAATCATGTTAAAATTGACAAATTTTGACAAGCAAAGCCTCCGGATCCGTAGCTCCCAAATCCCATATTTAAAACTTTCATAACTTTGTCAAAACTGAACCGAATTTCATGTTTGAAGGCATTCTGATCATAAATTAAATATTAAATCTACATTTAAAATAAATGCATTATCGAAAATGATTTATTTTTGAATATTTTGGTAAAAAATTATTTGCGGAATCGGAATCTTAATTATTTGTATTGACAACCATATTCTATTTATAATTTATTGGTCATAAATATGATATCATATTTCATTTAATATTTGATGCCCTAGAATTACAGACAGGGCCGTTATAACCAACGGCTATAGGCCACATAAGTTACTGCCCTGGCAATATGATGATATCGATGGTGTTCTTTTCATATGCGAACTTCTTTACAAAAGCCCAAATAGCACCACCCAAACCCACCGGAGCTGGATGAGAAGCTTAAGCAAGGCATTTAGCAGAATCTTTCGAGACACGCCAACGAACACGGCGGCACCTAGAAGAAGATTGTAGAAAATGTTGGGCCATCGAGTGGCGAATTTGTGGCAACTAGAGAAAAAGTTGTTTTATGTCTCAATTCATTTGCAACTTTTGGCCAATTCATAATTGAATTATTGATTGGGGCTTTTGGGAAGGCCCCTTGGCTCTTAAATTCAAATTGAAGTATATTCATTTTAGGCGAATATATGTTTTTCAAAACAAAATTTTACAATTAATCGATTAATAAATTTCTTATCAAATTCAATTTAAATTTTTTTTTTTATGTATTATTCAGACTAACCAAGTTTGAATTTTAAAGCTTTTAAGAAACCTAGTCATTATCCAACTTAATTTTATGTAATCAAATAAAGTAAAACCTAAACTTTAGTTTTGCAATAAGAAAGTAGTTTAAATTGAATTCTCTTTTTACGCAATGTGTAAAGAAAAACTCGATTAAAGAGAGAACAATTTAAATTTTGTAAATAAAATTGTGGTAGAACGAGAATTGGTGCACTTCAACAGGGTTGCCAGATGGCGGCATTTGCTGCAATTGTTTGATCAGCAATCACAAATTTGTTGAACAACTCTTTTTTTTTTTAATATTTATTTACAGCTCAAAGTCGTGCAAGAAGGAGCTCTGGACACAGATCAATGCGGCGCTGCAAAACAATTCCAAATGACAAAGAATTGACTCCTGCAATCTGATGACGGCAGCGGTGACAGCAGCGGCAGTTGCAGCAGCGGCAGCAGCAGCGGCGGCGGCGGCGGCAACTGCGACAACAGCGACAACAGCGACAACAATTGCTGGCAGCAGCGAAACAGCGTCGCTGGTTAAACCAATGATAACTGGCAACAGCAGCAACGTCAACAGCAACAACGTCAACAGCAGCAACGGCAACAACAGCAACAGCAACAGCATCAGCATCAGCGGTAGCAATGTCATCAACAACAGCAACAGCAACAGTAGCAGCAGCAGTAGTAGCAACAACAGCAACAACGAACAGAAGACAGCGCAGGCGCATCATCATCACCATCATCATCATCATCGGCATCATCATTTGCTGGAGACGCCCACGAACAATGCAGCAGCAACAGCAGCAGCAGCAGCCGCAGCGGCAACAACATCCGCAGCAGCAACTGGCCAAGTCTACGAGCGTTTGTGCCGGCCCGGCCATGTGGAGCAGCAACGTGCGCCGCTGACGACTGCACAACAGCGTCCGGCGCCGATGTCGATGCAGATGCCGCCGCCACCGCCACCAAGGCCGGGCCCGGGACCGGGACCGGGCCAGGCTCCGTGTCCGGGTCCGCTACCTGTTGCGGTGCCGGGTGCATTGCCTCTGCCAGCGCACGGCTATCAGACAATGCCGGCGGGCTATTATCAAGCAGCAGCAGCAGCAGCGCGACCGCTGCCGCATCATGCGCACACGCATCCGCACGCGCATACCATGCATCCGCATCCGCATCCGCATCCGCATTCGCATTCGCATTCGCATGGGGGCTACCACCAGCTGCAGCCGTTGAGCCACTACCATCAGCAGCTTTAACGACACATCGCAGGAGCTGACCGCAGCGAGTTGCATGTTGCAGCTGCCACAAGCTGCCACAGCTGCTGTTGCAGCGGCGCCGTCGCCAACGCCGCCGCCACCACCACCACCACCACTACCACCACTACCACAACCGCCAACGCCACCGCCACCACAACCACCAACGCCACCACAACCACCACAATTGGATGCTGCTGCTTTGCTGGCTGTGCGACTGCAGCGACCACAACGACGACGTCGACGACGGCCGCGTCGCTGCGGCTTTGAACTGCGCAGCCTGGCGCTGCTGATGCTTCTCGGGCTGCTCGTGTTGTCCCTAGGCGTTGGCCTGAC